>BQNB010125461.1:0-19133 GCA_026074375.1 Tanacetum coccineum | reverse complement strand
GATTTTCAGAAGACATGCCAGAGATACATATTTTTATATTTTTCTGATTTTTTTAATTTTTAATTTTGTTTTTGAAAAAATTATGTCAAAGAAAAATATTTTTAAGTTTTTATGTTTTCTTGTGTACATATAATACAGGATATGAGTTACCATCATCACTCGTCCGTTTCCTTTGCCAGACGTTTCAATGTTTCCGGAGATATGCTTCTTATACCGAGCTTTTCGATCAAAAAGTTGAATTTTTCTCTTGGCAAAGGTTTGGTGAAGATGTCAGCCAGTTGGTATTCAGTTCGGACAAAGTATAGCTCCACGATTCCATTCTCCACTTGCTCATTTATAAAATGGTAGCGAACATCGATGTGCTTGGCTCGTGACTACAAAAAAATAGGCTTTTTAGGACCAACTTTTTTGGGATGGATGAAAAAGAGTCCCAAATACGCGTATTTGGCACTGTATGGATAAGCGTTTCAAATAATTATGCATTTGGACCGCGTTTGTATATTCGTTCCAAATACATGTTTATTTGGAATGGTGTCTAAAAACTGTGCCAAATATCTTACGTATTTGGAACTAGCGGTGTAAAAAAACCCGACTCGACTCGAACCCGATTAAGTCTATTTGGGTCGAATTACTCGGGTCAAAAAATATATTCGGGTCAACCCGAGTAACCCAATTAGTAAATATCGGCAGGTATCGAGTATGAAATTTTTGGCTAACTTGGGTTCGGGTCTAATTGATTGACCCGAATACCATTTTTTTGATTTTTTAAATTCTTTTAAAAATAAATTCTATAAATTTCTATATAAAAGAGCAATAAAAAAGACTTTTTTTCATTTTACTCATATTCGGGTTTACACAAACGCGAATTGACCCGACCCGTATCGACTCGAACCCGAGTAACCCGAATTAAAATAGGTCCGGGTATGAATTTTTTAGTCTTGACATGACGTTATCCGACCCGACTTGACCCGAACCTGACTAATCCGACCCGACTAACAGAAATGTTGTCCAATACATGTATTTGGAGCTTCTTTTAACGTGCCAAATATTTAGTTACATGAAACGGTTTTTTTCAAAAAAGCCAATAAGTACTTATACACTTGAATATATTTGAATGGCAATTTCCTTTTTTAAGTGCAAATCAATCAAGGAATGCTACAATCACATCATTTTTACAAAAAAAATCTCACACTATGATATGATAATCAATTATTGGTATTGAAAACAAGAAAGATAAAATATAGTAAAAGATAATTGGTCCATCACATTTGCCACATCATGGTGTGGAAATTTGTTTGTAAAAATGGTGTGGTTTTAGTATTTCTCCAATCAAATATATTTTATTCTTATTTTTGCTAAAGTTAAGGGCTTGTTTCTTTTTTTATATGAATTAAGTGGTTTTTCCACTAATGCCTCTTAATGGGTGGAGGTGGGTTTTAGTGTGTGTATGGAATAAGATGAATTAAAGTGTTTGGGCCCATCACTCACCTAATAAGAGGCATTAGTGAAAAAAAGAAACACACTCTTGCTCTAATCTTATTTGATTTGTATTTCTAGGCTTCTAGCTTACGTTTCATATTGGTAGTGTAGAAAGATATTAATCATATTTACATCTTTCAAAAATGTTTTTCATATTCCCGCTTCACATTCCCTCCTAATTAAGTTTTAATCTCAATTTTTTTAAATAGAGCAAATGGTACAAAAAGTTACCAAACATAAGGGTCATTTCCAATTAAGGTATTATACTTTTTTTTCTTGCATAAAAAGACACTCAATTTATTTTTTTGGTCAATTTAGGTATTTTCGTTAAATATTTAACGATCATCCGTTAAGTTTTACATTTCAAGTCCACCGCCGCTACCACCACCATTAATCATCGTCGCCACCACCAAGCCTGCCCACCACCAAAATTCCAAAGGATAAGTTATATTTTAATTCGTAAATGATAAGCGTGTTATTCATATTTGAATCTATCATTAATGGTTACACGGTACATACAAATACATAGAGATGATCACTTTCCTATTAGGAACATATTCCTTAGTCACCGTTGCTTTTATACAAGATCTTAATCACAACAATTATTTTGATTTAGTTTGATAGGGAATGTATCTGGTCAAACCCAACAAATACAACAAAACCTTCTTCTATATGAACAGGACAAAAAATATGCATATACGTGCGAGATGTGCTTGGCTGTTCATTCATTTTTTTCATTCACGTGGCATACGACCCTCCTATAAAAAACAGATACAGTAGCATTAGGCACCAATCGATAGCGAAAAAGTTCAATACAGTAGTATGACGCTTACGATGAGTGTCATAGCTTTGTCTTCATGCCCAGATTAACCAACCCATAAAGACTTGAAAATTTCACATAGGCGTTTGGTCAAATCACTTGTACTGTAGTTCAGGTTCATAGTAGGTTGTAGTTGTTATGCTCTTGATAGAGTGAGCAGTTCCACGGTTGCCTGCTAGCCAAAATCGTAAAGTAGCAATAATCAAAAATGACAATAGAAAAAACCAAGAAGCTAAGCGATGGAAAAAATTTACAGAAAATAGTGATCACACCTTAGTCATGGAAGAACTAAAAACTTTCAGCTGACATATTGTATCAACAACCTTCGCCTTTTGTCGATCTAAATACGATATCTTACTAATTCATAAATCAAGTACCTTGTTGCCCAATAAGAGAACCTACAAAAAGAGGGATCACATAGACCCATTTACTCATTAATATTACATCCAGAAAACTTAGTTAAATGGGTTGAAAAGGTCAGCCGAATTAAAAGTCAGAATGTGATAAAAATACAAACTCGATGATGACGTCTACGAATGTCCTAAACTATTGTATATTCAGATTCAGATGACTGCCGATAATGCTACGAACCCAACCCAATCATGAATTTTTTGTTTGGGGGCCCAGTTAAATTAAAAAACTTGAAACCAAACTGTCTTTCATTTTTTATATGGAAATAAATATCATCAGTAACACACATAGAGTCAAAAACAATTTTTTTAAGATGTCATCAAAAATCAATTTTAGATTAGACCGATTATAACCAAGTGCCTAACCTGCAATTAACGGAAAGAATTCGAAATTAAACTAACAAAACACACATGTGGCATACCTGTGTGAAGTGTCCAGGCGTTTTAGCATCACTTTAAACCTGTCGTTGTCCAACCGCTTTGAACCTACAGTAAAAAAGAACTCGGTTCAGCATCCACAACAGCGTTAATATGATTTTAATGATGATATTTGCTGGCTACGCTTTGACCGAGAAAGATAACTCAAATTCGGCATAAAGTTCGTTTGGTAAGAACTGCATTCATAATATTAGATTCTAAATAATGACTATCACATTCTATAGACACAAAAAATAGCAAGCAGATGGGGCATCCACATTGGGTGAAGTTAAGACCGTAGAGAACCTAGTGACCGTTTACTGTTAATTATTTTTATTAACCAAATATATTGATGTGAAGAGTGTAGCCTGCGATTTCATATTCACAGGGAAAAAGACCCATACTTTTTTTACTGCAATTAGTTCTATGCTAACAGCACCCTTAATATGTTGCAATAACTCAAATTTGTTTATTTACATGTAATAATAGTTATAAAAAGTCACGATCCTAATTTTTGGCTGATCACAATCTACATAGTTTATAATTTTTTATTCAAGAGAAGTGTGAAATATAAAGTTGGCCGTTAAAAACGAAAAGTGAAAACCTGTAGAGAATTATAGTTTTATGTAACTCTGGGGTTAGTTGCAGAGGTCCTATGTCTTCAGTTGTTACCGTTTAGGCAACTCCGTTACACCTCGAACTAGTGAAGGTTCCGTTCCGTGTATATGTGGTACTGTGGTAGTTAAATTAGATTGGGGATCTATCTCATTGCCAATGCTTATTATTTCAGCAGTTTACACTTTTATATTATGTGAGTTCCACTATACTCTTCGACGTTTTCTGCTTTTTTCAAAGTCTGCTAATCCACTTTAAGCAATACATATATGTGCTACAAAACACAACCTTTGATGATTAAAGCATTAGTACGAAAAAAAAACCATTATACTGAAACTTTAATGGGTTTCCAGTTGTGTAAAAAGTAGATTTTACAGCTCAAATTTAAAAAGCTGCAACAAACTACTACCTACGCCAAAAAGAATCTAAAAAATAAAAAAAAAAAAGACAACTAAAATGTATCCTTTAGATCTGAAAAGCAATTGAACCACTGGTATCTTGCCGTATAAGCATACAAAGCCCAATAATCCAAAATGGCTACTAGCAGCTACTGATCTAATATATTAGACTGCTAATGTATAACAAACTAAAATGCACTCATTGAATGTTCTTTCACCAACGTTTCGTTAACAATGCATTATAACAGCAAGTTGTTTGTCCCAATAGTGTATTTTAAAAGACTATTTTACATACTGTAGGCAAGAGCTAAACAATGGTGAAATACAGATAATCGCGCATACCATAATTGCGTAATAATCATTTAGTCCATTATTGGCCACAACAGTTTTCAGGAGGTTTATATACTGCTGCCATTAATTCCAGTAGTCAAAAGGTACACCAGGACTATTTGTTTATAGAATGTACGATAATATAAAAAGCATGTAAAATGCAAAAGACGGTAACATCTGACAATTGCACTAAAAATAAGAATAATATTTTACAAAATAAGAAGAAATTAAATAAGAACCAATAGGTTAGTCTCTGCAATATAATCTTAAGCAATAATTATAGACATGCCCATTTCAGAGATAATAATGAGATACTTAAAGTTATCACTTCTTCCATTTAAACTCAGATTGGCGTAGAGAATTGATCATTTTACTGATCATAGAACTACTAAACAAAAGGAGCCTGCCATTGTAAATTTTGAAACTTAGAAGATTCAAAATTTTCAATGTCCCAGTAGGTAAGAACATCTTCAATACAGACATAAAAGAATTTGGCTCAGATTAATATATGCATTGGATGAGTTCGATGAGGATGTCGAGACGCACAATTTGTACACTCTGCCGTCCTTCCAACTATTCACAACCAAGATGGACATACTAGAAATATCCATCATAGCCGAGTAACAATCATGTGGCAGAGTGAAGCTCTTATAAAGACGACATATCATTTTTTAAACATACCAGAATAACACCCAAGAAAAATACATGACCGGGCTCAATTTGGCTCAGATTAAAAATGCAGTGGCTGTGCTTCGTGAGGTTGCAGAGGCGAGCAATTTCTCGCACTTTGCCATCTTCCACTATCGCACAAGACGACATGTTTGCAGTCTTAGCAAGATAAGACTGCCCTTTCAGAGTAAATAATGTGACAGTTGACTTAAAGTTTATCTCTTTCCATCAAACCACATAAAAAAAAAAGAAATAAGAAAAAGAATGTGTGCGTAGATAATTGAACATTTACTGTAATGATAATATGACTACATAACAAAGGAGCAGCCATGAGTAAATTTTGAACTTAGAAGATCAAAATTTTCAATGTCCAGTAGGTATGAACTGTTCAATAAAGACATAATAGATTTGGCTCAGATTAATATATGCAGTGGATGTGGTCGTGGAGGTTGCTAGAGCAAACAATTTGTACACTCTGCCGTCCTTCCACTATTCACACCAACATGACATACTTGAAATATCATCATAGCCGAGTAAAATCTTGTGGCAGAGGTGAAGCTCTTATAAGACGACATATCATTTTGTAAACATTCCAGAATATCAGCCCAGGAAAAATACATGAACGGGCTCAATTTGGCTCAAAATATGGTGTTATTTATTAATCAGTGGCTTTGCACGTATTGTTGGCTGAGCTAGCGAATTCACTGCACACTGCATCCATCCACTACCTCACCAAAGACATGTTTGAAAGATCATCACAGCCAAGTAAATTGCAGTGAACATTCAACCCTAACCTGCGTCAAGTTTCCTCGCCAAGTTACCGTGGCTACAATAATAATTTGATTAAGGTAACCCCACCAAAATACCAAGCTTGCGTTGGTATCTTATGGCGACAAAACTTAGAAACGCACACAGTATAAATAGTATCATTTGAAGCAGCAAACGATAGTCATAGGCCGTACGCAGAAAGAGAAAAGCAAAGATAATACTGTCGTGGTTGTATTCCCATATTGTGGGTGCATTTGTGGAGGTTGCAGAGGCGACTAATACTCGCTCTCTACCTTCCTTCCATTTAGTTGCAAATTTCAACCAAATTTGTATTTACCCTGTTTCACGTGCAACCCAAATAAAAGAACCCAACTTAATATTAGGCTTACACATACCTTCAATATATAAGGAATAATGAACCAAACATATGGGCACATGCATTCATCGTGTGTATATGTTTATCGCTTTCTCTTTTCAAGTCATCATCATCTGTTAGCGACGCGAAACACCCGCCATGGCTGCAACCACAATGTGGTTATCGTTGTGTCGCCAAGATACGGGAGCCATGTCTCGCCATGGCTGCATCCACAACTTGGGTGTGGCTGCCGCGCCAAGATACGGGACTGGCCAAAGCGATGCTTACAAAAAATATGACAATACAACGAATACCTCTTACCTGCAGATTTATACTATAAGGAGTGGAATATAAGACATATAGAAGTCCGAAAAAAAACCCATAGTTAAAACCACCACAGCTGATAATGGCTGTATCAAAACCGCATCAATTGATAGTGGTTGGATCAGATAGTGGTTGGCTCAGATTAATTGATCGTTTTGATACATCGTTCGGAGGATCTGAGGCCGTAACAATTGTCAACGCTCTGCCATCCTTCCACTTTTCGCAGCAACACAACATAGTGGGGAAATCAGCATAGCTGTAATCCGACGAATGATAGCCTATACCACGATCATAGAATTTACAATAGAACAATCTCTTTTCCTTTTATAAATTAAAAACATCGGTATAGCGATGTTCAACAACCGCATGGCCCTGACAACCACAATGTGGTTATGGTTGTCTCGCTGCATCCACAACTTCGGTGTGGCTGCCGCGCCCAGATACGGGACTCGGCAAAACAGTGACAACTCACCTTTATCCATAAACTTTATATCGCAAAAACGGATTTTTTCTTGCATTAACCATAAGCCACAACAGATGCCTCTTACCTTAATTTAGGTTTAACATCGAAACACATGATAGAACAACAAAAAAAATTGCAATAAGGAAAATAGGTGAATTAACAAAAGAATTCAAAAGTAAACCCTAAACCGAACCTAATCAGGTGAGTGTCACAAAAATCACACCGCAGAGATCTCGTTCACCGGAAAATGAAATTAAACGGTGACTGTGTTGTTTGTTATGGACTCCAAAAGAGTGTGAGAAATTAATGGGCTGATAACCAAAAAATACACCGGCCCTTGGCACATCAAAACGAAGCCATTTCAATCACGATCATTCGGAGCCGCCACCGGTAGGCAGAATAATTTTTTCCACCCTTGGTTAATCGCTATTGAATCTCATACCACAAACAAAAGCCTTAAAAATTAAACCCGTTTGAGTAGATGAATCTAGAAGAATGAAGATGAAGGAAATGTAAACCTACTATCTATAAGAGCAAATGGAAAAAGAGGGCTGATGATTCGAGGGAGGTGATGATGGTTCGAGAATTTGGGTTTAGGTTGCAGGCCATGTGAGGGTGGGCTAGACTAAGACAATCGGGTTGGACAATTAACAGTGCTTAGCGTGAATAGTGTTTTTTTCAATTGCTATGATAATATATATAATGTATCTGGTCAAACCCAACAAATACAACAAAACCTTCTTCTAGATGAACAGGACAAAAAATATGCATATACGTGCGAGATGTGCTTGAAACCCGTAACAGCAGGCAACAAAAATGTCAAGAACAGAAACACAATGTTTGGTAGAGATGATGGTGGGGAGGCTTGGTAGTGGCGACGATGATTGAGGGTGATGGTAGCGGTGGTTGACTTGAAATATAAAACTTAACGGATTATCGGTAAATATTTAACGAAAATATCTAAATTGGCTAAAAAAATAAGTTGAGTGCCTTTTTATGCAAGAAAAAAAGTGTGATACCTTAATTGAAAATGATCCTTAAGTTTGATACATTTTTGTGCAATTTGTCCTTTTTTTAAATCATCTAAAACTTATTCCTATATTTTTGTTCCATTTAATTATCTTTTTCTCTCGTTAACCCATTCACCTATTCTATGTCATAGTAAATCCTAAACAATTACGCCCCCAATTGTAGTCCGCCTCTAGATTGTTATCTTTTGTTTCTTCTTCAATTATATTGTGATAGCCCATTCATTACTTTGAATGTATAGTGCCCTTTTTTATTAACGAGGATTTAAGCCCGCGCGTTGCCGCGGGATGTTTGTCAGGGTGAATTTGGTATACATCCGAAAGTATGTAAAGAACTCTACGTGAATCTGGTGCGAGCCAAGCTCAACTTGTTTATTTTCTTCATCGATTTAGCACGACGCCTTTTCTGACTGCATAAAAGTCAGACACGTATGTTCAAAAGCTACAAAATGAATAACAAATGATAAACGAATATATAACACATTAAAGTTTAAGAAAAATCTTACATCGGCTTGACAACGCTTCTCAAAAAACAGGGCTTTTCTCAAGTTACCCGCTCACTTTTCAACTTCAGATACAACCATGAAAGGAGTAGCCTCTTCAAGTTTAACAATTTGCTTTGCAGCCCTGAATTCTTGTATTTTTTGAAATTGAGGCAAGCTTATTTATCTTTCTTTTTTGACAATTTAACTGTGAATTCAGCCGGAGCAAACGGCACCTGGTCAAGCGTCATTTGTTAGTATACAAATCAGATAACATTGACTCATAGATTTAAGGCACCTTTAATCCCTTCGTTACGCTGCAAAACAAAAAACAGAACATCAACGCTAGTTTGATCAATCATATAATCTTGTGTCACTTTTCATTCCTAGTTTTAAGTTTTTTACATACACAAATACTACTTAATTCAAAATCTCGGATATAGCGTTGTAAGTCATATTTTGTTTTGTTTAGGAAATATCTTCTACTGTGTAAAGTATCAACGCATGTTTACCTCGTTATCGAGCATTCTCAACAAACCCATGAGAAAATCCTATTCATTATAAGAATTTTGACAACTCAAGTAATGGTTAACTAAACATTTTAGAAAACCGCTAGACATCAACCCACTGTTTTTTTGTTAAATACAAACTTTAAGTTGGGGCCACTAGTTGAAAATATGGCAAATTACATTTCCAATCAGATAATGTGTATGTCCAGCACCTCTCTACTTCATAAAACTTCATAAGGTTCCAAATCCCTTCTGTGGAAAGCTAAAAGGTTAAGGGTGCAAGGAATCTAATTAACAGGGCAATCACTCCCAGTGCGATTCCAATAGATTGTGTAATAAAAATCACCAACATTGATCACTTATAATCTGAATCATAGACTTTATACCCTTTCTTATTTTCAAGATTATTATACGTTTTAATAGCATGTAACAAAGAGAGTGAAACACCTATTACCGCAGAAGCAGAGGATGTTGTAAAGCAAATTGTCATCGACTATGGGCTGCATATTCCTAAATTCTCAACACTTAATTGTCCAGGTTATTGTTAGACTATCAAAGCAGCTCTTCTATGTGTGGCTTGTTATTTAGATTCTAAATCCTATTTTGATTTTAAAATCATTAGAGTTGAACATATGCATATCAGCAGTAACATTAGTAACATAGCTACATAAATGATTGCTATTTCTCTATTGGCATATGCAAGTATGTAAATTGAAATAGCAATCACTTGTAATTTACTTTTAAATAAAATAATAATTTACTTTTAAGGGATTGCTATTTCTCTATTGGTGTATGCAACGAACCAACCCAAAAGCCTAAAGTAAGGTGGGAAAATAAGCCTACCCAAACAACCCCTAAGAAAACAAACATTGTTTGTTGATGCCTAATTATTCATATATGAACAAAAGCGGTTGATGCCTAAGACTCGCTAGAATGCATAACAAACATGTGAACTATAAACCAACATGTTCTACTAATCTAACAGGTAACAATGTCAAGTTAGTTGTCACATAAGTGTCCCTCTAATAATTCAATTAAATAGTTATCAAAATCCTAAGAAATGGAACTCCAAACTGCCTAAAGTATATGCTTTATCAGTTAGGAGACAAACAAAAGCATATAACTTTCTAGTTTTTTTGGTTTTTTTATTTCTATATAAAAAACCGAACTAACCTGCCATTTTGCAATGACATAATCAAACCAAATCCATCTACACCGGTCTCCTTGATCTTGAGTGTTGGATTTCCACTCCATCCGATTGCATACATCTCCCACTGTGAATAAATATTCATATATACACATTAACAACGTCCCAAAAGCAAAAAAACCGATAAGCAATTTTTACAGCCAATTCCAAACACCCATTAATTAAAAAATGCTATCAACCATCATTTCAAAGAGAAATCATACTAATATAGAAGTACATGAACAGTAATTATAAAGTACTACCAATGCACGTTGACCTCAATTGTGTGAGTCCAATTGTGGAAAAATCTGCAAATTTGTTCTTTGTTTTGCGTGAGTCCAATTGTGGAAAATTCGGCCAATAACCTTGCAAGTGAGTGAATACGGGTTCTGTTTTATACCAGATAGTTTAAACAAAAAAAGAACCACATCAAAATATTTTTGACAATAACACCAATCTAAGGTAACCCGAATCTGATATTTACCCGTTTTGACCCAAATGACCATATCAATTATTAAGTGCGATCTTTTCCGGGGTAACCCTTTACCCAAAAAAAATTATTAAGTGTGAGTCTTTTACAACCCGTAATATTGGTATTTGTTTTCGCAAACCCATTGCATACTAAAAAAATTACAAAAGTATAAATCAAGGACGATCGAAATACCGTTAATCGTGTCTCTGTCTCGTAGTCACTTTTCTGCCAAAGATTCCAGCAACAAAACAGCCCTATTAATAACTATTTTTCTGCATGAAATTTCAGCAGCAAAAAAACGACTTAAAAACAATTTTTATGCACAAAAATCAGCAACTAAACTACCAATTTACTAAACAAAAATCAGCAACCAAAAGGCCATTTTTCTGCATGAAATTTCAGCAACCAAACACGCAGTAAAATCTTTTTTTTTTGCACAAATATCATCAACCAAACTGCCAATTTTTCTGCATAAAAATCAGCAACCAAAAGGCAATTTTCTACACGAAATTTCAGCAACAAAAAGTCTTTTAAAATTCACTTTTTGGCATTAAAATTCAAGGACGCAACAACTCTTTAAAGACCACTTTCTCAAAAAAGGTTTTAGCAAACAAAACGACCTTCTAAAATTACTTTTTTTTTCTCCACGCAATTTAAGCAAACAAACAGCCTTTTAAAGGTCACTGCACTTCAGAAAATTCAACAGCCAAACAGCCTCTAAAATAACCTTTTCTACACAAAATTCAAGCAACCAAACAACCCTTTAAAAACCAATTTAATGTAAAAAAGACCATTTTAATGTGAACAACCATTTTAATCTAAAATAAATTTTTCTACACAAAATTTAAGCAACCGAACAACCCTTTAAAGATATTCTGATAATAAACTTAACTTATATAGCAATCAAACCGACAGTGTCAAAAAAAGAACGTAATATGCCATGTCATATGAATCAGTTTCATCTCGTTGCGCTATGTAAACCTTTAAGATTGGACAAACGAAGGAAGATGCTATGCTTGTTTGATCAATCTATATCCATGCGTAACTCATTCATATGCCAATCCAAACATCCGTTAGAATATCACATATGATGGCATTAAAACTATTTCATTTTGGAAAAAAAGAAATTAACAGTGTTAAAGTATCTACCATATAATGCAGCCCGTTCCATAAAACCCATCAAATCAACCTAACCCTTTATTGTTTCATTTTCCGTTTACTTTGAACCCCACGTAGCCTCATTTTCAGTACTAATCTGTATCCCCACCCAGATTGATTGTTTTAACCCCCAAGAACAGAAACAAAAAAACAAAAAAATTTTAGTAACTGCTCCATTATGCAGTCCCAAACACCCCCTATTTTTAGTTACTTATAACATACCAAAACTGGGTTTTTAAAAAAGACATGTTCCATCCAAGCAATAACACAACATGCAAAAATGACTTCTAAAAATGAATACGCAATAAACACTCACAAAAGCAATCCCAACACCCCCTCATCTGAATTGTTTTTGTATACCCTTTTTTCAATCCTTAAAAGCAGAATTATGAAGCACTCAAAAAATTAGTTTTCTAATTATTGGCAACTCTCATATAGTATGTAATATTACTAAATAGTTTTATGTAAAAATCAAAATTCCAGAACATCCATAATCGCATCAATAAGCATGTTCTTTCGGGTTCCATATCTCGGGTTCATTTTCTTTCTGCAATATCCACAGCCTTTATCTTAATACATATCAAATTAAAAGCAAAATGAATCGATGGAAGTCAAGAGCATTTGCCAACTTAGCTCAACACAGATGTTGGGTGTTATCTAACGTAGTTTTGTAACCTATATTAGTAATTTGTAGATTATTAAATGTCCCTTTCCATGTTTCTAGAATTCTAGGTCCTTGCCTTTTTCAGCTTGAGCTTTATCTAGCTCATACAGAAATGGTTAGATCTAACATTGAAAAATGAACAATAAAATAAGCAATATTAACCTTTGGTTGAAGAATGGAGAATATTTGGTTTAATAACGCATGAAGCAGGAAAAATCTAAACACGCACTTGAACTCGTAGCAGAAGATAACGTCAAGATTAGCAACTGGGCTCCCAAAAGAATCAGCTTTTGTGTCAAACATTCTTTCATATATCTCAACCCAATTCTTCCTGTTGTCTTCTGATTTTCGCAATGCACAACATATGTCAGTTTTAACAAAAAATTAGAACTTCAAATAGCAAAAAACCACGGCTGCATATCTCGATAAGTAACTCATATTTCATGTTACAGGTTACTTACCATAACTTGTATCCCAACCACCACCCCGCCAATAGAGCAGAACGAAAGAATCTGTCCAGCCTGAAACCATGAAAATGTCAACATTAAATGAATGAAATCTTCATCGTTGCTCGCTGTTAACCTACCTGATATCAAACCTCTATACATTCTATCTATTTTAGTAAACTCTTTTTCCGATTTATAAGAACGCGTGCTTCAAATACATATGTTAAACAAATTGCAACCATAAAGGCAATTACCAAAAGATGTTTTATCCCAATCAGTTCCCGGCTTCATTATCGCTTCAGAATCCTCATAGCTAATATGTCCATCCTGAAACCATGTAAATTCCACGATTAAATGAATGAAATCTTTAGCGGATTTAAAAAAACCGATTTACAATTGTGAGCTAAAGCCGAACTACCAACACAAATATGAAGGTTTAAATATATTTAAAAGTTTAAAACTCGTATGATACATACAACATGTGGCACCGTTAGGGTATTCCTATCCAACAACAGATTGTGGGCCGTAAGATCCTTGCGTAAAACACCATGGGTGCAACAGAATGTAACACGAACTTACATTTTTGGTTCTTTTAATAGTAACACTACTAACACCAACAACAGCCTTCATCCTGAGAGTTTGAACATACCCTTATGGCTTTTCTTCTCTTGCTTCCCACCTCCTGTTTCCATCACCATATCATTATATCTCTGCAAATCCTACTTTTATATGTAAAAGTGAAACAACTAAATAGTCCTAAAACTATGTCATTTCTAAAGTAGACATTAAGGGGGTGTTGTTTTTGCTTATAAAGCCAGCTTGTAGCTTATTTGACTTTGAGCTTAATAAGCTTATAGTCCTAAAACCATGTCATTTCTAAAGTAGACAATAGCTTATGTTTCATAAGCTTGCTTTTTGTAGCTTATTTTAAAACTTTTAGACTTATAAGTTTATTAGGACTGATAAAATTAAATAAGCGAAAAAGTTTCAAACCTAATAAACTTATATAAGCCGAAAAGTTTCAAAATAAGTCTGGTATTCGCTATTTTATACATATCTTTTACCTTGTAAAACGGACCCAAATAACAAAAAACATAATTAAAATGACAAATATATGCTTGTTTTTGTGTTTGTGTATGTGCAGGTACGGATATCAAGAAAAGGGCAAAAATAAAGAGAAAACCGGACAAAATCGAGCACGGGATCGGAAAGAGCGCGAGAAAACGAGTTCAAGGGTGCTTTCAGATTTTATTGGGTAAGCCCGTAACCCACTTAATGGGTCGGGCCAGCCTAAATAAGCTAAAGCTCAATAAAGGACCAAGTCAAATTAGTAAATTTATATATAAATAATAAAGAGGTGACGTCAGCCATGACATCATTGTCATGTGCATGAAATTAAATGAAAAAAAGGCACGTGAGGTAGCACTAATTTATCTTTGGCAAATAAAGTGTGTACACGTGGCGAAGGCAAGAGCAACATATTTCATCTCAATCTTCAGTTATAAAGAAATGAAAGCAAAATGATCTAAGGGTGGAAGTGGCTGCGTAGAGATAAAGCAATTCAACAGGGACACGTGGCCTTCTAACAACGACTGGATCTATTCCTCAAAATTGGCAATCCGTGTGCTCGCCAATCAACACCAATGATTGGTTCAATTATTCACTAATGATTGAAGGCAATTTACTCTTTCACCCCTCTTGGCCCTATAAAATAAAAACGCCTCCCTCACACTTGAAGAGTTTATTTTTATTTTTTTTTAGTTTAGATTTTTACTTTTTAGCTTATTAAAAATTTGTATTAGCTTATTTCGTTTTTACAGCTTAATGTACCTTTCTTATTTCAAGAACTTAATGAGATGATGTATTAAAATTAGTTTGAGGTTGATTAAATATCTCGGTTTGCTTATCTCGTGCTTAATCTCTCGGATCCTTTTCCTTTTCATGTTGCTCATTCTATAAGCTTATTTTTCGAGCTTATTTTCGTGTTTAATCTTTTTTTATTTGATTTGAATCTCTTATTTTCTGTTAAGATTAGTTTCTAAACTGCTTATTAGGATTTGAGAGAGCTTTTATTGTTTGATCATAATTTTATAAGCTTATTTTACTTAATAGAATGGTTATGTGATTCGAGTTATGCTTGTGGCTTATTCTGAATCTCTATTGCTGATTTTTGATACTTGTTGATGTGGTGGAATGCTTATTTCGTTTACAAATTAGCTTATTAAACAGTTGTGGTTAAATCTTGTTTTTAGCTTAAATCATTTTACCTATTTGTTGTGATTTTTTGCGCTTATTTCGTTTGCATTAATTCTGGCTTATCAAGTATGCTTATTCGATTGTGTTTTTTTTGTTGATTCTGGCTTAATCAGATTTGCCTATTTTGAAAGTGAACTTGTTTTGTTTTTTTTAATCCTCTCGTTAAGTTTTTTTTACTATTGTTGCAATTGATATGAAAAGTTAAGAACTGGGCAATTAAGTTTGTTTTCCATTAAACCTTTTCATTCATTAGCTTGATGTTGCGTTTGGTTTGTAAAAATTTTAATTGGCTCATTTTATTTGAACTAAATCATGTTTAGTTTGCAAAAGTTGGACCTGGGCCTTTGCTCTAATTGTAGAAGTTAAGATTGAGCTTTAGTTTGAAATAGGGCCTTGGTTAATTACTGTTTGGGCTTGTGGTTCGATTCGATCCGTTTGGTCGATTAGTCTGGGCCTGCGTTTATTAAAAGTGAATTGCTAAGTTTAGTACAGTGCTATTTTTTAGTTAACATATTTCTTTTATGCTTATAATGTTTTGGTACCAGTCTACTCATGAGGCGCGGAGCTTACGGGTTTATTTAACTAGATCGACTTTGATTAGTTGTTTTAGTTAAATAAATCGGGTGGTATTCGTTTACTTGCGGGTCTCCAATTCGGTTCCATTTTCTATCATTTTTCAATTAATTAGTGAAGATTTATTTTATCGTTTTATAATATGCTTTGATTTTTGCGATGCTTATTCTAGATTTATTTTTGTCATTAAATGCTATGTTTGATAAATTGAATTTTGTTATGAGTAGTGAGTAGATTACTAGTGTTTGCTAAGTGATTAGTGACTTGGGATTTAAGTGCGGGTTTAAAAAGGTTAAAAAATTATTAGTCATTAGTATTTTCAAATTTACAATTCCGTCATTTACTTTTAACGCAATTTAAATACTTGTCATTTATTTTAAAAAGCATTTTTACTTTACATTGTCATTTAATTTCTGAAACTTGTTTTCTAAGGATTTTAATTCGTTAAACCTAAGCCCGCACTTGGATAGAAACATTTAGCGGCATTTAGCAAGCATTATTTGTCACATATTTATCTTTTTGCTTATATTTTAGTTGATCTTGTAGTTTTATTCTTAGATTTATTATTAGTTCTATTTTAGGTATAAAAATAGTTAAAAACCAAAACAAAAAACTATATGATAATCCTAGCTCGTTGTCCTATCATTTCTTAACTTTCCAATTCACCTCTCGATCAGGAAAACGTCCCGGAAGGTTTTTGAGGAGACAACTGTGGTTTGTGGTTGTTTCTGATACCGACGAAAAATATCTTACTGTAATTTTATTGACCTTATCCTTATTATTACGTATCTTATATATTTTTATATTTATATATATATATATAATGTATGATTATATATATATAATATTTATATTATATATATATATGTATTATATGTTTACCGAAAAGTTTCAAAATAAGCCCAAAATCAAATAAGTGATAAGCTGGCTATATAAACTGAAATAAACACCTCCTCAAGCAAATACAAATATGATAAAACATAAAAAAAGGATATAAGAACCTGTTGTGATGTCACCATCCTTGTCATCCTCATCATCATTTCTTCCTTAACATCTTCGATGATTGATTGTTCATCGAGATGAAGCTCATCAAGCTTTTGTTGGGTTTTGGTGATTTCTTCAACGACGATCTTAACTATGATGATCTTCTTTGAAAGAAGATGTTTTGCTGTAATTCCTTTTGTGGTTTAGGTTTGATGGCAGGCAATGGAATTTTCTAGTGTTTATGAAAGAGAGGATGGTGATTTTGCTAAATTAATTTGTGGGTATTTGATGAATCATACTCTAATGATGTATTTTGAGAGACACCTGTGTTTTTTCATTTTGATTGTGAGAGAGACACGTAAGGGGGAGAGCACTAAGCATTAATTAAGCAACGGTCGGGTCGGGTGCATTCTTTCCGGCGGGTTTCGACACGGGTGGTTGCGGGTTTCGGTGGGTTTTCCGGAAGCATTAAAGGGTTGCATTAAATGTTAGGGAGGATTCCGGTGGGTTCAGCTCGGGTTGCATTTATGCATTAAATGCATTTGAGTTGACTCGGTTCCCCTTTTTAATAAAGTTAATAATATCTTTATATTTGCATATTATATAATGCTTTACTTTTCTCTAAGTTTTTGGTATGTTTTTTTTGAACGGCAAATTAAATAGAACCTAGCAAGATGCTAGAAAGAAATTACAAAGAGATTAAGTTCGGGTTTTTCAACCAACCATCCCAAGAAAAAGAGCTATTACATCTACTAACGCACCAATCAAAAGCACGGGAAACAATATCATCGAAAAGCACCGAACGTCTCAGAGGGGTCTCGGCGAAGATAGACTGGTTCCTAAACCTCCAAATATGCCACCAAGCTACATAGAACACTCCTTCCAAGATAAGCTTAAGCTTACACGGCAAACGAATGCCGGAGAACCAAACATCCCAATCGGAAAAGGATAAAATAGATTTGTATTTCTAAGTTTTTGGTATTTAACTATAGATTTGTTTGTTAATGATAAAATAGATTTGTTATTGATTAATAACTTATGTTACTTTTTCTTTTATTTTGCAGGTTTCTATTGCTGGTATAGGTCTTGAATTCGTAGAGTCCACTCGCTCATAGTTAGATTTTTTGACGAGCTCATAGGTACTAATCCTTGTTAATTTTTAGGACTATGTAATTGTAATCTTTCAATTTCAGCGTGTCAAATAACTAACGCACCAAAGTTACTTTTCTTTGCAAATCAACGGTGTGCAACATTTTTCTATTTAGTTGAAACCATCGGTCTAACCTTTTGTCTCTCATCTAACCTTTGTACTCATTCATATATTTACAGTAAGTACACATGTTGTCACCTCATTAAAATTTATAAGACTTGGCCCAATCATTCAATGATATGCTTATTAGCGGAAGCAACAAGAGTCGAAGGGAGGCGTCACTTTCTAATATCATAGAGGAGGTATGTGTTAAACGCTTAGATCAATTATATATGTGTTTTTTTAATTCAGTTGTATGTATCATCTAGCTTAATGACAACCTTTCATTCTTGTACTTTGTTATCATTGTTTTTTTATATTGTATTTGATCGTGTTCATGCAGTTCAATGATGCTTAAATTGTGTATCATAAAGGACGATTGAAGATTTGGAAATTGTCTTTGAGTATGAACAATAGTGGTGTTGCTCAACCTAGTATTTTATCTATATATCGATATGTAATTTTCATTTACTAGTTTACGAACAATGACGCACATACATGTATTTACTTTGTATAGGTCTATTGCATATGACACATTGTAATGATTTTTTCTATGAATGATAAATGGAAGTTGATCTATATGAATATTTGCTTTATGGAGATTTTAGTTCGTGTACCGTTATTGAATATAACAAGATCCATTCATACTGGTAACGATTTATTTAATGTAATACCCAAAATCTATTTGCGAAGAGAAATAGTACCAAATACATATTTCCAATACATTTGGCACGGGAGAAAAATTGTGCGAAGCCTAAATATGTATTTGTCATGAAATACATGACCGTATCAAATGCCCATTTGTCACGGGAGATGAAAGTGTGCCAAATTTTCATTTGGAAGAACTAGTTACCAATTGTGCCAAATACACATGGCACCCAAAATCAAAACCGTCCTAAACCCGAGCCAAATAGTATTTGGCACTGTATCTGATTGACCCAAACGTATATGGACCCTCATATTTAGGACGACGTAAAAACCATGCCAACCCCATGCCAAGTAGTATTTGGCACGGTTTTTTGAGTATTAGGCACGGTTTTCCCCCTTCCCAAATACACACTTTTCTTGTAGTGCGTGA
>BQNB010125460.1:0-19763 GCA_026074375.1 Tanacetum coccineum | reverse complement strand
GACATGAGACCTAATACATAAGCCTATATTAAAAAAACAAACTATTAAACATGAGACCGAACAAATAAACCCGCATAAAATAAATTAAGAAAAACGGCTCCGCAAAATATCGCCAAAAAGATCTTCATATCGGGAAAAAAAACGAGGTCATTATTGCAATCCTCCTGTTATACGTACTTGCTTAATCAACACGTTGCATTAATAGTAAAAAACAAAAAAAAAACTTTAACCAACACGCCGGACTAACAAATTAGCCCCCGCCGCAACGCGCGGGTTAAATTCCGACTCGTATATCTCAATTCACAAACATTTGACCAACCAAAGTTTGACTTGGGCCACTTGGGCTCAAATTTGGCCCGGCCCAAGTATTTTTTTTTTTTAAGTTTAGTCCAACATCTAGCCCAACTTTTTTTTGGGCTCTACTTTGGCCCGGCCTCANNNTACCGATCTTCACCACCATCGCCAGACCTCACAACGCCCTGTGTTACCACCACCACTATTTTAAGTTTGAGGGTATTTTTTTTACAAATTCATAGTTTTTATATCTATATCTTTTGTTTTTTTGATCTATAGTTTTATAAATATAGATCTATAGTGGAAAAAGGCCTTATGTTTTTTAGCCGAAGATGATTAGGATGTGGATGTTTTTGTGTGTGGTTATAGTGTTAAAACAAATGGATAAGTAATTGTGGTAAAACATGTTTGTAAATCAGTTTAGATAGTTACTTTAAATAAATGAAACAATTCAGTACCCGTCTATTGATTGTGTGGTTATAGTGTTAAAATAAATTGATTGTTTTTTAACTTTATGTTTCTTGTATTTTTGTTAAAGTTCATTGTTTTTAATTTGGTTTTAGTGAAATTTGATATACGTTGTTTTGCTGCGCATAAATGGTTGATCGTGCGAACTACTTGGCTCTGCAGCTTCTAACATCGCGTTTGAAACGCTGATTTATAGGTATATGAATGTTTGGGTGATGATTTTTGCTTATTTTTGGGTTTATAATCTTACTTTGTTCGACTTATTTAAGGGTTTTATGTTTTTCAGGTTTTGTATAAGTGGTTTTGGATAAAAAGAAGCCGCGGTTGGGATGACGGAGAAAGTGAGGGTAGTTTTGCGTAGTGTGGTGGGTGTTGAAGAAGGGAAGAGTGTTGTTGACAAAGGATGAATATCGGCTTTGGCTGAGGTTATCGAAGATAAAGTTTTGGCAAATGGAATTAGTTTGTGGTTGTTACGTTGTTGCAGTTGTGTGAGGGTGTTAATGGGATGCGAAATTTTGTTTGCAGATTGGTACTACTAGAGCTAATTATAAGGTATTTGTTACATAGTTTTTCTTGCGAAATTGAGTCATTTAGGAAAATGTTAGTTTGTGTGATCAAGGGTTTTTGCTAATTACGTTGTGAAATAAGTAAGTTGCTTATTCAGGGGGCGTTTGGATCAATAGCTCATTTTGCCCGATTTTGGCAGTAATTTATTATAGAAAAAAAGCCCGCAATATCATATTTTAGACCCATATTACCATTAGCTTAAAGGCAATAAGGTGAAGCTTATGAGGTCCAAAAAGTGATTGTTTTGGCTTTGCTAAATTTAAATAATCCCATAAGGAAGCTAAGTGTGCTTATCCAAACGCCCCCGTACAAGCTCTTGAGTTTGAAAGTGAATTAGTTTACGTGTAGGTGTGGAGAGAGTTGTAATAGCTGCAATGGTGTTTACACAAACGCCTAAATTGGGGACCTTAAGGGAGAGTGGAGATACCTTCTAGACATTGCTGAGCTTTTGCAGAAAGGAAAAAAAATAACACCGGAATCTTATCCTGTTTTTGTTTGTAACAGAATTCATAAGATCGACGAGGTCAAGGTAAATAATTTATATTTCGGTTTTACAAGATATGCATACATGTATTATGAATTCTTAAATCACATTAGAGGTCACTGAATGGGTTGGGCTTGTGACATCTTAAATCCGATCCTTTTTTGTATAGATCTTTTAGAAATAATAATGTGATACAATCATTTATCTATTCTTCAATGCTTATATAATCTTTCGAATAAAATTAATGGCTTGTTATACATATTAATATACCAATTTCACCCATCAGAGATAAAACAATCCAAATAGACTCGGTTCAGTTAGCAAATAGTTAAAACTTACACCTCTAGTTAAACTTTGTATTTTGGGACTCAATTTTCTGACCATTTAAAGTATAGATGGCAACATAGGTAGGTTGGGTAACACGGGTCAAGATGGGTTACACGCCATTTCTTTAGCACATACCAATATGTGGCGGATTGGGTTGACCCACCCGCAAACTGTTTTTGCCCAATCTATAAATTTCTCTACTAATAGCTGATGCATTAAATTAGATAACAGGAAACAGTATAAAATGAAACTTTAGATAACAGTTGACTTGCAACCTGTCCCGACCCATTTGATCTGTTTCCATTGTAGCTGATTTTTTTGTTAGTAACATCATCATGATAAATGTCATTCATGCATCTGTTACCACACTTTGATAAATATACTTTTCTAATTCTTGATGTAGGATGAGGAGGTTAGGGAGAACCTTCCATGCATAAATTGCCAATCATATTGACTCAAAAGTTCAACGACATGTTTGCCAACGCTGAATCAAAAAGACTCGTTGGCCACTCTTCCTGCTCCTTTGAAGTTCCCGGAGGTTAGGTTGAGACGCCGACGATAAATTTGAATTTAAACGCTTGGTGTTGTCTTTTGTGCTAGGTGATGGACTGATGAGTGACAGCCAAAAGGTCCCTTTGTTATTTTGTTATTGGTTGTCTAATGAACAAATATGTGCAATCCTATTCATTTCCAGAAAACTTTGAATAGATTTTGTAGTTTTCTTTGCGGAATCATACATTTACCATTTCGCATTGACAATGTTTCAGACATCTATTATCTGTATCCTGCATTGGTTTTAGTAATGCTTGGAACCTCGTAACATAATACCTTGATGTTATTCAAAGTGAGTGTTTGGATTAGCTTATTGCAAAGCCTTCTTTTTATCTGCATACTTTTAGGTGTTTATTTACCTTGAAATAAGATAGTAAAACCACCTGCTAAGCAGTTTTATCCAGATCTTGAAACAGTTTTTTTTGTATAAAACTAACTAGATGCATCTAGATGGGTAACAGCGCGAAAAGAAAGTTATTAGGTACAGGATTTATGGATGAAGTCTTTGTATGGATCTTTTTTGACAAATTTCTGTAAAAAAGTTAAAAACCAATCTGCTACAATAACAACGTACTCGGTAACAAATCTTGTTCTATGGTCTACATAGTTTTAGAAGACTTTGTAAAAGCGGTATACGTTTTGCAATTCTACCCACTTGACCCTTCAAAGAAACTACATACCCGAGATCAAATATAGGTCATAGTTGTCACCTTAACGGACGTCGGTTGTAGAAATGCAGAGACAATTCACATAGCCATGTTTTTGGTGAAGTGCACCAACAGAACCCTAGTAGATCCACTCTTATTTATATGTAAAAGATCACGCAAAATAAGTAAATCATTCTTATATTCTCATACAAACATTAGAGCCCATATTTCAAAGAAATGAGCCAAAGTAATGTAAACAAATGCACTGTTTTTTTGGGTAAAAGGGTTTCATACCCCGGTAAATATATTACTCAAAAGAACATTGAAGTACATGAATATGGCATTGTACCACATTAATTACAATAAAACGCACTCATATGCGTAGAAAAAACTACATGCATCGACACACAGCCTATAGCTTACGACTTAAAAACAAGATCAGCCCATAGCTTACGACTTAAAAACAGCCTACGTCATTGTGTTGGCATCATCAACTCGGATATTCCACTTCTCCAAGAAATGCTCTACTTTCTTCGACTTCTTAAATCTATACGTAAGCATTTTAAGTCTTACGTTGTAAACAATGATGTCACAAACTTGGGCAATAGATCGACTTTGATTCTTGAACAAACGTAAATTCCTTTTTTGCCAAATAAAGTACGCCGCAGCTGCGAGAACCAACCGAGCAACAATGCTAACAACGGATCCTTTAGACGACAATGACTTGATCCAATCAGTGATATCATCCCACAATGGGCCAATACCATCCATATTAGCCCTAGAACGCACCACGTACCAGACGTGAGAAGAAAAACTACACTCAAAAAATAGATGGTTATGCGAGTCGGGAACAAGCTTGCAAAAAGGACTCAAAACAGGTTTAAGTTGGAATTAGCTCCAACATCCCATTGTCTAAGTGTCTTGAGTCTTGAGACGTTTCCTCATAATTAGCCAAGCTAGAAAGGCATGACGTGGTATACAATTAGGAAACCAGACAATAGGACCCCAATTCTTTTCTTTTTGTGAATTGTACAATAACTAAAGTAAAACCAACGATGGGTGAACATATACTATCATGATATCAAGGCTTTGGTTTAACCTTCCTTTGGGGTTTAAGGTCCACCACTATCACAGATATGTTGTCTTTGCTTCCCTTTTGTAACGCAAGCATTGTTAGATAATCGGCCGCTGCTTGTGCTGCTTGATCGACTCCATTTACGACGTTGTGGCTATTTTCGGCGATGGTTAGGTAAAAAAAGGCAACAACATTAGTAAAAACTATTTAACAACTATGGATCTACATTTATAAACTATAGATCTATAAAAAAAACAAAAGATCTAGATATAAAAACTATGAATCTTAAAAAAAATACCTTCAAACTTAAAATGGTGGTGGTGGTGACGTAAGACGTTGTGAGGTCCGGCGATGGTGGTGAAGACCGGCGGCGGCGGTGGGAGTCGTGCCTAAGGACTGAAATTGGTTAATAAGGTGTGTTTTGTGTGTGTGTGTGAGGGGGATATCTATGACTATGAGTGTGGGGGAGGATATCTATGCGTGAGGAAGATGGGTATGGATGGTGAAGATGAGGATGAAGATGAAGCATTTGTGTTTTTGTGTGTTTTATTTGGGTGTTTAAGTGGGATAAAATGATGTTGTTTGCTTCTAAAAATACAAGTTAAAGGGTAAAAAGACCAAAAAGACCCGTAGCCCTAAGTACAAGTCGCCCATAAGGACAAGTCGTCCAAATTATACATTATGTACTTAAATAATAAAATATGGGACACATGGCGGATTCTGGTTAAGTTGTACAGTCGCCCTGGACTCTTTTGGAAAGTAAATATTTTTTTGGTGAAAAAGTGACTAGTACCCTATATTTTAGACACTTTTTGGAATTTTCCACAAAAATAAAGGTTCAAAATGGTAATTTTTTATTAGCTTTTGATATTAAAGTACAGTCACTTTTTAATTTATATTATTTATAAATGTAGCATGTCATACATGTTACATTTAACGTTACACTATTTTGACAATACACAACTTTTTAAAAGAACATAACCCAAAGCAGCCCATTTATAAGTAAATGGGTTGAAAATGAAGCCTCTATAGTATCAAGCTACTTATTTATACTAATACCTCTATCAAGATTTGCAAGCGCTATGTTTCTCTCATCTGACATAGTAAACAAGCGAAGCTGAAGCTCCTTCAACTCAGTCGCTAAAATGGCCTTCTCTGCACATACTTCTCCAGCATGCTGCAAAAATACCAAAACGATTAGCATATACACGAACAATTAGAAGATCAAATTACAAAAAAAAAAAAAATTAAAAAAAACAAACTACCATATCATTAGTTTATTTTGCCCGAATAAGTGCCTGCTTCAGCTCGTCCACCCTTGACAGAATATCTGAGCAACCTTCAGCAGCTTTCTCTTTCACTTCTTCCGCGTCTTTCTCTTTTACTTCCACTTCTTTCATAAGGTCAACAACCGAATTCATCGCTAACACAAGAGTTTGCTGCAATATAATACATATCAAGTCAATACAAGCTGCAAATCTTTGAAAAAAGAAATATGAAAACAAACAACTGCCAGTTACATATACTAAAAAAATTAATTTCCAAAAACAAATAATCGTGGATAAAGATTTGATTTCCTATGAAAACCGATAATTATTTTCCAAAAACAAGTAATTTCAGAATCAAACATACAAATGTATAGGCAACTAAATCCTCATAATATTCAGAGAGAAAAAAAAGGCCAAACCATGTTACTTATATGACACTTGAGTGACAATTTTACCTCTGATGTTCTCAAGGTAAGGTGAAAGAATTCAATGGGGATCTTATCCCAATGCTTTGACAAACGAATAATGGCCTTCGCTGAAGCTCTTATCCACAAAACTGCTAGAAAGAATAGATAAGAATTATAACAGATTAAAATTGCAAACAATGAGGTGTGCCTACACATTCATGGAATCAATAAAAAAAATCTTGAAACCCAAACTTAAGTAACCTTGATTCAACGTCTTTTGAGATTTCTCCAAATGAAAGTACTGTGGAAATCTTTTAGCAGTTCATCAATGCCAACACGAAGATGTGCATCTTTGACAGGTAGGTAGCTCTTTACCAGAGTCTTAATGGCAAATATCTACACGGTAAGCATCGACTCCCATTAAATGTTTGATAGAGTGATTTAACAAAAAGAATTTCCCATCTAAAAAGTAAATTAACCTTTATCGAACAAACTTCACTTCTGTCATCCCAAGATTCTTTCGCTTTATCTCCTGTTTTCTGAAACATGATAATGCAAAACTTTACATTGTCCAGATTTCAACAAATAAGAAGTGTATGTTTGTGAGTGGACTTGAATATCTCATACCTGACTGCACCTTAATATATTTTCTCTTATAAACCCTTCAATTTTGCTCTCTTGTGTTTCAAAAACCGGCATCGCTGTTTGTGCTATACACCCTAAAGACTGTAGTACAGAAGGCAAATTTGTCTTCTTCTCTAGCATATCCACTAGTCTCTGCAAGTCATTTGAATATTATTAAATTGGAATCATAAAAATATGTTTAGAATGATGTGAAGGGTGGATATATCAATGTAGAACCTTATATAATACAGAAAGTGACTTGAGCCCTTCATCCTTTGTAATGGCTGCCAACGCATGTACAGCATACTTGGCCTGCTTCCTACTACCTTCTAAACATATTCTTTCGAGTATAAGGTCTAATGAACTGCATAGAAATAGTTTGCATTTTAGAAATATAATCCAAAGATCTTAATTATATCACAAAATTTATATCCAAACCTAGATGATTCTCCTATTTGCTCTCGAATTGTTTCGCCAGCCTTTTCTAGGACATGCAAAACACCCTCCTTGATTGCCTCACTATCATCCTCGAGAAGATGAACCAAATCTTCTTCAATCCCGCTTAGCAGTAAAGGGTGGAAACGTGCAAGGATCTGATTATTTACCAAAACATTAGAGATCAATCAATTCTACTCTATCGTAGTAGCGCAGGTGTTTAAAGGGTGTGGAAACGTGGCATCAGGATTGTATGATTTGTGACCTCAAAGATCATGTTGAGAATTTCAATTCATATTAACTGCTAGAAAGCCGTCGCAGCTAAATTAGAAGATGGAAAAAAATGAGCTATGATGTCTTACCAAAGGAAAAAAAAGAATATCTTACCACAAGTATATTCATGCAAGACTGAGTTAATATTTTTTCTCCATCGCATTTCTGTAGATTGACCTCCAAGAGAAGATCTTTGACGAAGTCCTTATCAAATACCATGTATGAACATTTCATAGAAAGGGTGCTTAGAAGTTCATATAGCGCATGTTTCTCATCAACTATCTTTAGCAACTCATCCTGCAAACAAAGATATACTTGTTATAAATGTATTAAATGAGTTCATGGAATCTACTATCAGATCTTGAAGCATATGTAATTAGTTCCAGATAGTTCCTTACCCGAAGGCTCCTACTTTGAAGATAACTAGTGTTTGGATCCAATAATGTCGTCAATATCCTCCAAATGTTAGCATCTTTCGATTGATCAAGAAGCTGAAGATCTGCTTCTGCTTTTATGGGATCAACAAAAAACTGAGACATGGATCGAATACCAACTATGGTTTTTTTCTGGAGATCTGAGGCATCATTATCCTGTAAATGTAAAGGGTATCTTTTAGGCCATACACTTTAAAAAATTTCCTGCATTCTTTAGCAATTGATGGATAGCAAACCTTATGCATCAGCCGAACTGAAAGATACTTTTGCACCTCTACTTGTAACCTGCAATCCAAGGGGAAATCACCTGAAAATTAGTGCAACGATGTATTTAACAAACAAAAACAAGTAACAGCAATCCTGTTTGGACCTACAAGTATGCATAAATAAAGTATTCACAAACCTTTGCTTTTGCTCCAGTATTTTCTCCAAAGCCCTCACCTCAATATTATCAAATTTCGGAAACAGTTTGACCCAGTTTTTAACCTTATCTCTGACAGAAAAATCAACCGGGAAGAGGGATGTGCATAGAATTTGCTCAACTGTGTCAGGCCTGGAAATGAAAAAAAAAACTCAATCATATTAATACATAAAGTGGAACCCACGGGCTTGTAGTCTAGCGTTACAAGGCAGGGCTTATCAATCAAAAGGTTTGGATCAAGTCCTATGTGAACAAATGGTGTAATCTGGGGTGCGGGTATATCTTTTTGTGTTTCAAAAGAAAGGCACATGGCCATTTGTAAGAAACTAGATAAAAAGTGTAAGTATGTTAGTGAATTTAAAACCAATAAAATTACTAGCCATTTACTTATACAATGTATGGGACCATTTACTTTTAATTGGCCCAAACTGAAACACCTGAATTTTTCATAAAGTTGAAATAAAATACTTCAATGATATCCAAAAACTAGACAAGGTAACATGTTAACATACCCAATATCTTTGTCGTATAGACATCTTAAAATTCTTCCAGGAATCCAATCATAGTCACCAGTTTGCTTCAAATACCAAGTCCGGTATATATCGGACAGCCTTTCCATTGTATACTTTTTTACAAGAAGCTGTATCACCAAAAAGAATATCGGTTAGGGTACTTATTGAAAATGTTTTTAAAGACATATAACACATGGTGATAAAAAAGCAAGCATGTATAGCAAAACGAAATTCCTACGTACGCAAACAAGTTACTCATTGAACATATTCCTGGAAAAGCATAAAAAGTCTACAGACAGCTGAATTCGTAGTATTTATAGTTTTATACCATGTTGTCCCTTTCCAGGAACATATTTGTACACTTCATTTGTGTGCATAACTTTTTAAATACTCAGTTTTACGTAAATACATGTAGTAAGATAGAGAACAAAAAAGTGTTTATACAGATTTGTCGTCAAGGCGCTCAGCAACAAGCTTTATTGTATCAACTGAAACAGATGATAACTCCACAGATGCTACATCTGCAACAACTGCAACCACTTGTTTGCGTATACTTTCATCTTCATCCAACAGCCCATCACATAGGGCACCTAACATGATCGCCCAAATCAATATAGAAAAATATTGCATGACATGGATGCAACTGAAAAACATGAAATAGCATGAAGCCATGATGGAAATACAAGACTTACCGATTAACTTGGGAGCTTCTGCTCTGAAAGGGTCGGACAGCAGACACAGCTTGACGTGTTCAAGAACCAACATACGGACCTTAACGACTTTATCAGTCAATCTTTTCAAGAACTCCCTGAAGATTGGATCAAATGTCTGAGGAATGGCAGATCCCTGGAGAGCAAAAAGTTCTCCCACCAGTTTGACTGCCTTCAAGCGAAGGTCTATTTTATCTGTCTATAAATGCCAACAAGTTAGCATACTTACTAAATGGGTGTTCGGAATTGCTTATTTTTTCTGCTTAAGCTTTTGTTAAAGAAGTACTTATAAGCTGCTTAAAGATAAGTGCTTCTGAAGCTCGTGTTAGGAATTGTTTATTTTGTAAAAAAAATACGTTTATCAAAGGTTTTACACTAAATACGAGATTAAAAAGTATTTTCAGTTGAATATCAAAAAAAAATGTGAAATAAGCAACTCCCCTAACCTGCTTATGAAAGATAAGCAGGAAGTGTTTCAATGGCAACACTGCTTTTCTGCTTCTCACATTTAATACAACCCTAAAAACATCCATTGTTTTTCTTCCTTCTCACATTTGTGCAACCATTCTTACACAATCTCTTTTTTAAACCTTTCGGAATTAATTTTATAAAATAGGAATGTTTGAGAATCATTACTTATTGTAAAAAACAGGATTTAGGAATCACATCCCAAAACAAACAATATTTTTTTAAATATATAAAAGTCCCTATATTATTACTGAAAACTTGCTCATACGCAAATTGCATTCCTATAATTTTTGACATGTGATATTAATAAGCTTGATGGAATGCTTTCCCTTCGTCAGTAAAGGTATCTTTACCAAAAAAGTATAATCGAAAAGTATTACTCGCCGAAATTTTATTTACATGGTACCTGCCGCTGCAACGCACAGGTACATACTAGTTTGTTATTATGGGGGATGGTGCCAAGGTGGCGATTGCAGTCAGAAATCACTTCTGATATGAGTTAAAGAGTAGGTTAGAATGGTAATGAGTATGGGAATCAAATTCTAAATCCATCTCCTCTAGCAGGTATGGGGAATCCTTACTTTCAAAACCGATTATCTGATTTTTGGACATTAAACCGAATAGTCTTTATTTATTGTTTAGATAGAGGTTCTGATTATCTCATTATTTAGGGGTAATATATCCAGTTTCATAGTAACAACAACAAAAGTGGTTATCTGCAGGGGATGAGTTCTACTAAAACACCCTCTTAAAGTGAAAAAGGTAAAACACCACTACAATTTGACATGTGTCCAGCCTTCTAGAGGGTAAAAATGTCATCTTCTTATTGATATTGTATTTGCAGCTTTACCAATTCATTAAAATCTAGGTATTTGTTTTTTGTGTTTTTTAAATACTTTTTTCTTTCATGATTAGTTATTTATATTGAACAAATTAACTTCTATGTGAGATCTACATCGAACTGGAGATGCAAACTATGAATATAATGATGCATACGTATACTAATTCACCATCTTGGATCTTCTTCATTATTAGCAGTTTCATCCTAGTGTAAGTTGTTTGTGTGAGATCGAAATCAATTTGGAGATGCAAATGATGAATATCGTTGATGCAAATGCATCTTCATCAATTGCAAAATCATCTTTATCGATCAACATCATCCATACAGACTACTTCGAAATCATCTTATGAATCTCGTTGACTCGATTTCGATATGAGAATTAGGAGCAAAAATAAAGAATACGAAACAATCAAAATGACAAAATCAGAAGCATCATCGTCCCCGATTATCAATAACTCTGATTTGGAGATGCGAATGATTTTTATAATCATCATCATTAAAAAATAAGATGCATGGAAATTGAATTTTTGCATCATATGGAGATGCAAATGATTTTTATAATCATCATCTTTAAACATTAAGATGCAGAACTGAGATGAAAGTTACATATGTATTGAATGAAAACTATGTTGAAAAGACCTTTATACCCTTTTAAAATAAGTTTTTAATTAACATGCATAGTTACAATTCAAAATAATTACAAAAATGTCACAATCATCTTAACCCTTGATTTTCTCATCTAATGGTTATAATCATCTCTTACTTTTTTTACAATAACTTGCTTTTTTATTTGAACTCTTGCCTATCTGGAGATGAGCAGAATCAGATAAATCTCTATTCTTTTTACCTAGTTTGAATGTTTGAGATAGTTTCTAACTTTCTATCCCTATTTCATCTATTAGCTCCTTAGAAACCAGAAATTTGCGACCACTAAAACATAGTATTATCTGATTAATAAAACTTTAATCACCAAACGAAAACACTGTTTTATCCAGCTGCATTTTCTTACAGCTAATTATCTCATTCTGGGCATTCAGTATCATATAACCACGTTTCAAACACATGTAACCAGCCACTTAAATAAAGATAGATGGTGATGATGCAAATCAACAAGGAGGTAAGAATGTGTCTGTGATTACCTGTAGCTCTTTTGTTAGGCGTGGTACGACTTTTGATAAAGTTAGAGGAGCACAGCGATAGATATCATATATAACTTCTCGGTAGTCAATTTCAGGATTCGAAGAACTGTTTTCTCGTGACATCGATGATAAAATGAACTGCTTAATGCCAGGTTCAAGCTGTCCAGCACATTCTTTTATAACACTCATAGCAAGCCTCCTTGCAGCCGGAGTTATATCCTAGAAAATAAAATCACAAATGTGCTACTCAGCATGTACATTTGAGAGATGAAGAAAACACGGTAATCATAAAGTAAATCAATAAAAATACATATTTTAGAAAACGAGCTTACTTTCTTATTACGCCCTAAGATAGATAGGATAATGAGTAATAAGTCCTCCCCAATCTCCTCACTTTCTTCCAAAAGAACTGCCATGATTGTCTCCATCCCCACAGTAACAATCTCAGGATGTTCATCACTATATAATAAAGCAAAAGAAGGTAAGACAATCACGGATTAGAGAAGGGAATATCACACTTAAAATACTAAACGGATGTTTGTTTAAGCTTTTTTACTAAACAGGTATTCGTTTTAGCTTTTTTGTACGGCTTACGAGATTATTGAAATTTTGATAAGCTAACAAACTCAAATTTAGGGCTTATCATCAAGGAATTATGGCTTATTAAAGTTATAAGCTCAAATTGATAATCTCATAAGCCCTAAAAATTGAGCTTATAAGCTTATCAATATTTAGGTGGTGTTTGGCTAAGTTTATGAATTGAGCCTATCCTTATGTTATATAAGCAGCTTCTAGATTATATATAAAAAGCTCATAAGCTAATGTTGAGTGTTTGGATTAGCTTGTGTTTAATAAGTTGATAATAAGCTCAAGTGTTCGGTTTAGCTTATGTTGGTAAATGACCAAAAAAGACATGGGTTAATAAACTCATAAGCTAAGGTGCTTGGAGTAGCTAATAAATGAGGGTAAAATTGTAATTTGTAGTGGGACATATTATATAAGCCCAACCCCTTGAAAAAGCCACAATTTTGAGGCTTACCAAAAACCCCTTACATAAGCCCACTCACATAAGCTAAGCCAAACAATTGATTTGGGTATATTTGAGTCATATAAGCTCATAACGGCACCATATAAGGTTACCCAAACACCCCCTTAAATAAGCCCGTAAGCTGGGCTAAGAAGCTAATACGAACACCCCCTATCTTTAACAAATATGTTTATTGTCACGAGACTATCATTCCACTAATAAGTGAAGTTCAATGTAAGTAACAAAAGTGAACCTGGCAACAGCAAAAAATGTTTTGAACATTTGATTGACTAATTCATCACATTCAAGATCCAACATCACAACAAACGATCTGTACTTAGCAACTGTGTCCAAGATATGCACCCTCCTCTCGAAAGATGGGTCTTTAGTATCTCGTAGCCCATTAAAGGTGGTTACAAACAAACGAAAGATGTCCTGAAGCAAGTAAAACAATGATTATTATGTAATGCCCCATTATCATAAAGCATTTGGTGCAATCAAGAAGACTAATTACCGTTAAAACATCATCATCATATGGTGCTTCAGGAGCAGTAATTCTTGTTATCTCACAAGTGCATGTTGCAACGAGAAGCTTAGCTTCTTCGTCTTGATGTTTTAGCAATTCTGGCTTGACTATAGCATCCAAAAGAGTCTGCATAGAATCCAATACTGCCTTTGGTGGTGACTGTTCCATCTCAGTCAGAGTCGTTGCAGCTTGCTGCAATCAGACCATATGAAACGTAAGGTTACGTAATTGGTCACGAGAATTCGCTTTGTTATAATGGTGGTAAAACTATACAAGTTGAAGTTATTTGAAAGGAAAGAAAGCTTATGAGAACAAGTTAGTTAATTTTCATTACAAAAGCATGCCTAGTTAGCCAGCAACAAGAAATCATTTTACAAAGCATACTTAGCGGGACACTTGAATGTTCATTTAAAGCATACCTAAAGACTCCAAAATGATTATAATAAGTGAACGACCAATGGCCAACACGTGAGGGGATAATTGAAAATAGCACTATACCACTTTTAATACGTAACTCATTCTTCTAAATTGAGCCCTAATTTTAACCAAAAATTGTCAAACAAACAAAGTATTCCTATGAGAGAGGTTTTGGTTTAACATAAATTCTGTGACATACCTACCAAACTGTTGGGATTCAATTTCATGACCTAAAACTAAAAAAACCCATTCTTCCAAATTGAGCCCTAATTATAACTAAAAAAAACCAGTAAGCCCTAATTGAAACTGAAAAAAGAAAATATTTTGTGAAACCCTAGGTCTGATTGAATGAAGTTGAAGTTGAACCCTAATTGACATATCCCCAAAATGCATAATTAATTAAGTAAGTAATGAGCAAAAATTGAAGCAAGTGAGTTACAGTTAAGAGGTTAATAAGAGCATCTCTAGAAGCGGGTGGGTTTTCAAGTTTGGATCCAAGTTCTTGCAGCTGCTTCTGAAGCTGCACTTCTTCTTCTTCTGATGCCATTTTTTTTTCTTTTCTTTTTTTTTTGTGTGTTTTTCAAATCGACATCTAAAAAAGGGGGTTGAGTTTGAGTTGGGTGTTGTGGAAGTAGCAAGTGATTTGGGTTATGTCTTAATACTAGTTACTTGTGGAACTAGGAGCGTTTATTTTGTCATCACTTCAAACTCAAACCAATCATCATACTTTCATATCACATGACGTTTACATTATCCCCTTCTTCTTTGCTTTTTTTTCTTCTTTTTTCATTTTTACTTGTATATATAGATTTCATTTTACATGCTTTTTTTCTTATTTATTTTTATTTTATTCTTTGCTAGTCAAGAAAAATATATCAATAACTTACGTAAAATAAATTAGAGAAATGCTATAAAGGGTGTGACTAACAACTATTAATTTTAAGTAAAAACATGTGTCATCATTAGGAGTTTAGGACACAAATATAAAACTTTTTTTTTGAGTAGTCGATGAAAATATTAAGTAATGATCGTGTTTGACATAATATGAGAATTAGTTTCTGATTTCTGGTTGTTGTGTCTGAATATTGGATTGCTTTTATTGTTTGAATGTGGAGAATCGGTCGTTAGCAACAGCCCCTTAAGGTCAATGTTTAAAAAACCCGGTTCGATCCGGTCGATTCAACAAGTTGAACCGGAAGCCAGAGCGATAACCGGTCTGTTGTAAGTCAAGTCTTGGCTTAAACTTGAACCGGATGAACCACTGGGTTTTGGTCGACCCGGGTTAAACCGTTGGTTCAAAAACCGACCAATTCAACACATACTATAGAGAAAGATTGATAATCATGTAATAGACTAACTGGACATGTTGGTTGTGTAAGTGATATGGCCAAAGTGTGTTAATTGCTCGATAATAATCTTAATAGAGGTTGATAGATTGAAGTTTCTGTTTCTTCTCGTTGGCATAGCCATACAGTAACATGATATAGTGATGTTTGTTGAAAACACATATCAGTGTGTTGGGTTTATGTTCTATGAGTTTTTTGTATTGTTAAAATAATGGGGGAATTAGGAAAAGAAATATATAAAAGGGTTAAAGGTTGGTTGGGGTGATGAGTGAAGGAGTGAAGCAAGTGTTGATGGTGTAATATGATTATTATAGTAAACTATATCATAATACTTTTTGATAGTGCTTATTAGATTAAATTTTCTTTTTTATAAATATATGAGTAGTTTACTTGCTTTTCCTTTTTGGATGTCAAAAGAAAATTGATATTATATTATATAAACCAACAATCACCAAGATTGCTGGCGGCATGTGACCCGTCGCTCGGCCCGCACCCGACCCGCGCCTTTTATTATCTCAGTTTTAAGCCCAACCCGACCCGGGACCCAATCCAACCATCCTTTTATTATCTCCCGTTTTCAGCCCAACTCACCGCCCGACCCGGGACCTGATCCAACCCGACTTTTATTATCTCTCGTTTTCATATACACGTGTTGGGTACGTGTCTCTTTCTCTCTTTATCTTTCACATAACAAAAAACACACACCAAACACATACAACACAACTTCGATTCTCTCTCTAATCGATCCTCTCTCTCTGTCTCTAACTGGTCCTTTATTATTTTTTTGTTGTGGGGTTGTCACGGTTGTTGGGGTTTAGTTCTTGAATGATATGATTGCATTTGATGGGGTTTTGTTTTTCTCTAACTGATCATCTCTCTCTCTCTCTCTTTAACATGTCGCATAAAATAGGCTAATTTTATTGTGGGGTTGTCATAGTTGTTTGGGTTTTGTTATTCTGATATCATTGCATTCGATGTGGTTTTGTTCTTGAATGAATATGATTACATACGATGATATTTCTATGGGGCTGTTACGATTGTTGTTACTTCTGGGGTTAGTAATTTTTTAATTTCGATTTAAGTTTTTGTTGACCTATTATATTAATTAGGGTTAGTGTTACTAGGGATAGGGTTTGTGGTTTCTTTTTTGTAATTGTTGGGGTTTTATATGTAATACCGATTGGATTCAGTTGATGGATGCTGAACGTGTTGTTGTTTTGGACGTGATAAATTAGGTAAAACTCAGTTTACCTGTTTATGTACTTGGGAGAGCGTGTACAGTCGAGGTTATCCGTATCTTAGCGAGACAAATAATTGGATTTGCAGTCATGGCGGGTTGACCCTTCTCTTTAGCTACGGATTCGTGGCTTGGGATTCATAGTAGCTACTTTGGTTGGTAACATTGTTGTTTTCATGTTGTACTCTCATGAGTTGGAAAATAATTTTAGACTTTCCAATTTCACCTACGCTACAGTCTCTTCGATGTCGTTGATCTCTTTATTGTCGCCGTTTATGGTGTGTGGCGATGTTGATCGGTGTGTGACGATGAGCAGTTTAGGTGGGTGCGTAAACATCCGTGTTTTGGCATGGTAACCGGTGGTTTGCTGTATGTGTTTGGTGTCTGTTTTTTGTTAATGTGTATGTGTCGTAAATAATAGGTATGGACACGTACCCATCACGTGTATGAAAACGGTTTACTTAAACTAAGTGGTTTTTTTTGCTTGGTAAGACAGTAGAATGGATGAATCCTTTATGAATTCTCTTTTTGTCAGCCTATTGTTATTGAGTATTGCACGTGAAAAAAAGCAATGTCTATTGTGGGAGGTTGTGATGAGTCTGAATGGCTGTCATATAGATGAGACCATTCATATCTTGGCGGGGCGACCTATTATGGTCGCAGCCATGGCGGACGTGTCCTCTTTAATCTGTTGTTAGCCTTTTTAAGCCTCATATACATTGTTCAAATTGTCGCTGGCTGATTGTGTGCTAATGTTTGCTTAATTTATGTGTGGTTTGTAAGCGTTTGCTTTGCCGAAATATCGCAGGCGACCAAAGAATGTAGTTGCAGCTACGGCTGCCAATGTATTATAAATTATATAGACCAACAATCATCAGGATTGTTGGCCTGTGACCCGTCGCCCGACCCGCGCCTTATACTTTACCATTGGCCCGACCCGCCCTTTTCTGTGTGGTGTGATTCTGCTATGGGTGTTGGTATCATTGGGTGGTTGGTAAATTATGCTTTGTTTGAAATACATTTCACATGTATTCTAAGTGGACTGGGGGTGGGGTGACTAGGGGGTTTACGTTGCGTATTGGTTGTAATTTTACTTTTGGCGGGGGATGGATTAAAACCCCCACCTTATTCTTCTAATGGGTACGGGTTGTGTTCATTGGCGATTACCTTTAGGGGGGGGGGGGATCTGGGTGTCGGGCTAAAAAACCAACCATCTTTATCTTGTGGGCGGCAGCTGTTGTCGGTTCCCTGGGAATTTACTTCGTTGCTTTTTGCTTAGTTCTGAAGCCCTTAGCTTTCAGCCTTAAAAAAAAAAAAGTTTGTTATTTACTGCTTGCATTTCCATAAGTTTGACAATTGGGGGGGACAAGCAACTAGGAAAGTGAGTATATGGGGAAAAGTTGGTTTGTTAAGTGATACCTAGAAAGAAAACTCACCATATGAATTCCTAATGCAATTGAGTAGTTGCATACCCAAAGGTAAACCTACTTCTTGGTCGCTTTGATGAGGTACTTCCCATAAAATATACTTTATATTTATTGAATGAGTCATTATAATTAAGTTCCACTTAGTTGATGTTACATGCCACTCATTAAAAAATATCTGGTATTCGTATCAGGTCTGCAATGGCGCTACATATGCCAACATCAATATGCGAAAAAACAAAAAAGATGGAAGTAAAACGTTAGTGATTGAAGGTATGAAACTGAATGATCTGTTAGTTGTTTTTTATTATTTTTTTGGTTTACGCCTTCTCCTTTATTGTCATTGGGTGCTTGATGTTATGTGTCATGTCTCTTTGTATATTGTAAATGGAAGGTTGCAGTCAATCCACAAAATATATGGTTCATTAGTTAGTACTATAAGTTGCGTAGGAGGTTGTACTGAGCTAGGACGTAGCTTGGGATATTCTAAAGATTGCAAGTTGGATGGGTTGGGGTGTCACAGTGAATTGGGTTGAAATGGATTAGTTTTTATACATGATAGTCTCAGATGGGTTGAACCGCACCATTTTTTAAAACTTTTATAAATTCTTAATGTGTTAATTATGATTAAAAAATAGAAGGTTGTTTCACTCTATTTGTTCCATTTGGCATGTTACCTTATAGCAAAATTGATCTGACACCTTTAACCTATATTGGATAAAACATAACTCAAATCGACCGGTTCATATGTAAATAGGTCAAAATTGCACCTCTAGCCACTCATATTGCCTTTGTTGTTAACCATTCTTCCCACTATCAACTGCATATAATGGTGTCGGGATGGACCCAGATAAGTTACGACAATGCATGTCTCTTGGATATTCTTTGAAAAGCAAGGTTGCAGACACTATAGGACAATGTAAGTGAACTTTTTTTGATTTGACCAAAAGCACTCCTTTTATTTTTATAGGAAGATTGTACTATGGGATCAAAATAAGTACACATTGTTGGTGATCACAGACCATCACTTTTAAACACTTTTTTAGGTCTTAAATTTCTTAATTCTTCATAAGTTTTTGTATTGCGAGTAAGAATCTAGGAACTGATATATAAGCAGTGAAACGGCGGCGTTTTTGGCAGCTTATACACAACTTATACATATCTTATACAGATTATACACCACTTATGGTGGATTAGTCCACTTTTTTCAATTGCTTATAAATTTGTGCCTTTGACGATGTTGTTGTGATTGCTATCATCGTTTCTGCTTTAAACTAATGGTAGTTGCATTATAAGTACTTTAAAATGAATTAAAAAGCCCAAATCATTGAGCATACCATATATTGTCCAAACTCAAAACCAGTAGTGCAGACCAAGATACTTTAAAGCATGAAATAGAACCTTAAATTGCAGACGTGTTTGAAGCCGCTGCGCAGACCAGTAGTGTAGACTAGCTGTTGTCGAAACCAATAGCGCAAACCAAGGAACTATACACTGTGATGCCCCTTTAGATGAAATTGGTATGTTGTAACGGGTCAAAATGGGTACATTTTTCTAAGGTTCAAAACAGATTGGGCCGGGTTGAAGCATTCGCCACGCGCTCACGGATAGCATATTTAACCCAAAACTTTCTTGAGCCACTTAGAGAGTAAGTGGATTCAAACATTATATTCTACAAGCACAAAGTAGAATAAATAAGGAATCTTAGATACTCCCTCCGACCTATATTAATTAATACATTTTTTTTATTTACTATAGAAAAGAGAGTAAGTTTAGATATGTAGTGTCTCAGGAATGAAATATTGTTATATTGATTTAATAGTAGTGTTGATTTTATACG
>BQNB010125459.1:0-19764 GCA_026074375.1 Tanacetum coccineum | reverse complement strand
GGAGTTTATATTTCGAATGAGATGTTATATTACTTGTACTTGTGCTTTAGTGGCTTGTACATTGATTTTATATGTATACATTACATATAGTTAGGATTTAAAGGTAAACATTTAACGTTTAAAGTCTGTTTTGATATAACGTTGCAAATGATACATTATATGAGTAATGTACTTTGTAAAAATGATATTAAGATATTGAATTGACATATTATGATGTTTTCTTGACATAGATATAGATGGCATAGGTAGGTTGCGTGAGCTCGTTAACTTTAGTTATGCAAGTTGCGTTGCATATTGAGATATTGGTAATGTAAGTAATGTAATAAAGCAAAAAAATTCCCTGAAAAAGGTGGTTCATATATAATAGATAGATAGTACATTGCATCTAACTTAATAGATGGATATTTACATTGATGAAAATTGCGGGTTGTTATATCAAGTAAGGAAAAAACCAAAGAAACATAAACCAAACCGATTCAATGTAAAAAACCAAAATACCAAAATCAAATGGTTTGTAGTTTTCAAAAACCCAAATATATGTTCGGTGTTTGAGTTTAGCATAAAACCTCCCCACATTGCTGCATGCTCACCCATAACAAATTACACTTTTTATATAATAGCGAAGAAAACGACCGTGTTTAAAGTCAAAGACGTCGTTTAATATTGCCCTAAATTAAACGCCGTTGTTTTGCTATGTTTTGTCACATAAACTGAAGTTGATATATAATGAAAAAATGGAGATAGATATACACAAACAAAAATCGAGACACATACACATAAATAAAAATTAAGACATACACATAAACTATTAGATATGAAATAAAACTAAGATCTTAGACTATTTTACGTCAATGTTTTAAGTATAACTTACTATGTTTCTTCAGACGTCAACATTAACAACTATTGTAGATAGGTTTAGAACTTTAGGGACTTGAGAAAATATAGTGTAAATATGTGATCACCTTAATATGCAAAACATGCTTAAAATGCCATCTTTATCAAGAACGATAGATGCATTTTTTGACAATCCATGTAACTTACTCTATATATTATTATTGTTTGAAGGACTCATCTATCTAAGAATTTTTTTTCATCATCATATTATCATTTTTAACATTCTTCATTTAGCAAAAAAAACTAATCTTGTAAACGTACTAACTAGTACTTAAAGAAAAGTCAAGAAAATACATAACGTTAGGTAAAAAGTTTGCCCAATTGTCTACCCTTAGTTAAATTTACTCACCGATAAGAATTAATTAGTGTTATATAAAGCTCTACCAGTAACTAGCTTCACGGGCGTCGAATACCATCTCATAATACATTTTACCTTGATGATGCGATATCGATAAGAAAAGCACCTGAGCTGAAAACAACATTTGAGTCACTAACATCTGACAAAGTTTCACTAACTGAATATACTCTCTATGAATCAAACATTAATGATTTGGAGAGAAATTCATTCAAGCAAAAACAAATTCAGGCAAAGTATAAAGGTTGTTGAAAAATAGTGAATAATTAAGTTAACTATTTACTAAAATACATTGCCTGACTCATGTTTGTGTTAATGCTGCTCAGTTGGAGTTAGTACTGCTAGTGAAGATTTAGTGCTGCTTATGGACATCAAAGAAAATATGCTAAGTGTTTACTACTGCTAGTACACAGTTAGTACTGCTAGTACAAAGTTAAGACTGCTTAGTTGAAGTTAATGCTGCTAGTGAAAGTTACTACTGGTAGTACAAAGACTGCTTGAAGTTAATGCTGCTAAAGAGTTACTACTGCTCAAGAAAAATATTCTAAGTAGTTAGTATTGCTAGTATTAAGTTAGTACTATTTGTTAGTACTGCTTACTTGATATGTATTAGTTATTCATAGAAAAGATTTTATATACTTAGGAAAGTATTGTAAGCCTCGTAGGACTCCTTGGTGTATAAAAAGAGGCCTAGGGCATAGAATTTTATACGTATCAAAATCATCTTTTATCAGTCTTAGTCGTATAACTCATAGCTTCAAAGTCTTTGTAACCCTAATACTTTGAGAGTATTCGTATTGTTATCATTAATAATATTGAAGCTTATTTGTTGAATTGTTTGTTCATTGAATTACTGTTTCATTGATAATTCTTCTTAATATTAAAGATTAGATTCCGCATAATCTTTAATACATTCAAATAAAGATTTTACAATAGTTGTGTTAGATTTATCTAATATAACTAAACCTTAAACAAGCTTAAGGAATTTGATATATTGAAGTGGGATCAACAAGTGGTATTAGAGCTTGTTAAAAAGCTTTGAATAAAAAGAACCTATTTTTATACACAAGATCTTTTGCTAAAAGACATGGATCAAGACTCTGTACACATGGTGGCTGCATCCAAAGTTCCCATGCTCAAACCTGGTGAGTATGAGATCTGGAGGACGAGGATTGAACAATATATCCAGATGATAAACTATGCACTGTGGGAAGTCATAGATAATGGTGCAACTTTGCTAAAAACAACAACTATGGAAGGTGTTGTGACAAAGATGCCCATTACAACTGCTGAAGAAAAGGCTCAGAGAAGATTAGAGGTAAAAGCTAGAAGCACTTTAATGATGGGCATTCCAAATGAACATAAGTTAAGGTTTAACTCTATAAAGGATGCTAAGAAGTTGCTGGAAGCTATTGAAAAGAGATTTGGTGGGAATGAAGCTACAAAAAAAGACTCAAAGGAATCTCTTAAAGCATCAATATGAAAACTTCACTGCTCTAAGCTCAGAGATGCTTGATCAAACTTTTGATAGGCTTCAAAAGCTTGTGAGTCACTTGGAGATTTTGGGTGAAAAGATTTCACAAGAAGATGTTAATCAAAAGTTATTAAGAAGTTTGTCACCTGAGTGGAACACACAGGCTGTTATGTGGAGGAATAAAGCTGATTTAGAGACAATAAGCATGGATGATCTCTACAACAACCTCAAGGTGTATGAACCAGAAGTTAAAAGGATGTATAGCTCAAGTTCAAGCACACAGAACATGGCTTTTGTGTCCTCTTCAAATAACAACACTAGCAACACTAATGAAGCAGTTAATACTACTCATAGAGTTTCTACTACTAGCACTCAAGTTAATGCTGCTAACTTTACAAATATTCATAACTTGAGTGATGCTGTTATTTGTACATTCTTTACTAGTTAACCAAATAGTCCTTAACTTGTACATGAGGACTTGCAACAAATCCATCCAGATGACATAGAAGAGATGGATTTGAGATGGCAAATGGCCATGTTGACTATGAGGGCTAGAAGGTTTTTGAAGAATACAAGAAGGAAGCTTACTATTAATGGCAATGAGACTATTGGTTTTGCTAAGTCCAAAGTGGAGTGCTACAAATGCCATAAAAGGGGACATTTTGCTAAGGAGTGTAGAGCTCCAAGAAATCAAGACAATAAGAACAAAGAAAGCTCAAGAAGGAGTGTGCCTGTAGAAACATCTACTTCCACAGCTTTTGTGTCATGTGACGGTCTTGGTGGATATGATTGGAGTGATCAGGCAGAGGAATGGCCTAATTATGCACTCATGACTTACTCATCTTCAAGTCCTGACTCAGAGGTATCCAATGATTCTAGTTGTTTAAAATATTGTTTGAAAACTATTGAATCTCTTAAATCTCAAAATGATCAACTATTAAAAGAAAAGAAATCTGAGTAAATGGTTTTAGGATATAAGACAGGTTTGGAGTCTGTGGAAGAAAAACTTGAAGTTTATAAAGCAAATGAGTCTATTTATTTACAAGATATTAAGGGCTTAAAATTTGAAATTCATATAGGAGAAATAGCTATTAGTGAGCTTAGGAAGAAGCTTAAAATAGTTCAAAAAGAAAAAGATGGCATTTAACTTAATGTAGATAAATTTGAACATGCATCTAAAAGTTTAAAGAAGCTCATAGAGTGTCAGATAGTTGACAATTGCAAGAAAGGTTTAGGCTATAATGTAGTTCCACCTCCCTACACAAGAAATTTCATGTCTCCAACACCTGATTTGTCTTTTACTGGTTTAGATAAGTTTGTTAATAAGCTTGTAGTTGAGAATAGTAAAGCTATGTCTAGCGAAGAAGTGCCTAAGGAAGTTAGGAAGTGTAATGATGCCCCAATTATTAAAGACTGGGTGTAAGATAGTGTAGAAGAAAATATATCTCAAACTAAAACTGCTAAGATAGAGTTTGTCAAACCTAAGCAACAAGAGAAACCTGTTAGGAAAACTAGTAAAAATGTTGAGAAACATAGGCAAAATACTCACAGTCTAAGAGGCAATCAAAGAAATTGGAACAATATGGATGTTCACAAACATAGGAAGCATGTATGAATGTTTAATAAAAGGGCATGTGAAAGTGTTGGAAGCTTGATCATTTGCAGATTGATTGCAATTACCATCAAAAACAGTTTCAAAATCAAAGGATGGTAAAACCTATTTGGAACAATGCTCAAAGGGTAAATCATCAAAACCTTTCTAAAAAGTCTCACCCCTGTGCTAAAAAGAATATGGTTCCAAGAGCAGTACTAATGAAGTCTGGTTTAGTATAAGTTAATACTACTAGACAAAATACTTCTAAAACAGCAATATTAGTTAATACTGCTATACAAGTTAATATTGCTCACTCAAAAACAACAGTGAATGCTACTAGACCAATGTCATATCTTTCTAAAACAACACATTCAACTGTTAAGAGGCCCATTAATAAGAACACAACATTTAAAAACAATAATATTAATCAAAGGGTTAATACTGTTAGGGGTAAATAAGTTACTACTGTTAGGCCAAAAGTAGTGGTTAATGCTGTTAAGGGAAATAATGTTAATGCTGTTAAGGCCTCAGCTTGTTGGGTTTGGAAACTAAAGACTAAAGTTTTAGACCATGTTTCTAAACACAACAGTGCATCAATCACCCTGAAAAAGTTTGATTATGTTGATGCACAAGGCAGATCCAAGTCAGTGATGGCTTGGGTCCCCAAAAGAAACTGACTTTCTTACCTAATGTGCAGGCAATCCACAAATAGATTTATATGATCAAGGAGTGATTGATAGTAGATGCTTTTGGAACATGTCCTATCTTACAAACTATGAAGAGATAGATGGAGGATATTTTCCTTTTGGAGGGAACCCCAAAGGAGGGAAAATCATAGGAAAAGGTACCATTAAAACTGGTAATCTAAATTTTGAAAATGTGTATTTTGTAAGAGAGTAAAAGGTAGTTAATCTGCGGGTTTAGTGTCTCAGCAGATGTTTGATAAAAAGAATAGGTGTTCTTTTTATTGACACTGAATGTATTGTTTTTAGTCCTCCAAAATTGTAAGTTTAATGAAAAAAGTCAGTTTTTACTTAAGTTCCTAGATAAGAAAATAAGTATATGTTGATTTAAAAACATAGTTCCTAAAGGAGGATTAACTTGCCTTTTTGTAAAAGCCCACATCTTAAGAATTCTAAACAATGGCATAGAAGGCTAGGTCACTTAATTTTAAAACCACTGAATAAGAAAGGTAAATGTAAATCAAAGAAAAGAGGTTTACCCTCTCCACTTTTTTTAGAAAATGATCAAACTTTTGTTCTTGACAAAAGGGAAAGCAACATAGAGACCTCTTTGTAAGTCCAAAACAGATAACTCAATCATTACTTTCCTTTACTATTTTTGTGCATATGGACATGTTATGTCCAACATTTTAAAAAAACCTTATGAAGAAAATTATTGCCTATTGTCACATGATGATTATATAGGTTAACATGGGTTTTCTTTCCTAGATACTAAGGATGAAACTAGTGGCATTCTTAAGTCCATTAAACTGGATAAAAATCTAGTATGATCACAAGTTAAGGTGATTAGATGTGATAATGGGACTGAGTTCAAAAACAAAGAGATGAATCAATTTTGTGAAAAAAGGTATTTTGAGACAATTTAGTGTAGCTAGAACTCCTCAACAAAATGGAGTTGTTGAGAGGAGAAATAGGACACTAATTGAGGCTGCTAGGACTATGCTAGCTGATTCTAAGTTGCCAACTACTTTTTGGGCAGAAGCAGTTAATACTGCTTGCTATGTGCAAAATAGAGTATTAGTAGTTAAGCCTCATAACAAGACCTCCTATGAACTCTTTCATGGTAGAACACCAACTTTAAGTTTTATAAGACCATTTGGGTATCCTGTTACCATTCTTAATACTATAGATCACTTAGGCAAATTTGATGGTAAGGCTGATGAAGGTTTCTTTATTGGATACTCTTTGAATAGTAAAGCCTTTAGAGTATTCAATAGTAGAACAAGGATAGTGGAAGAAAACTTACATATTAGGTTTAGTGAGAGTACCTCTAATGTTATAGGTAGTGGACCAGATTGGCTATTTGATATTGATGCACTAACAAGAACAATGAATTATGAGCCAATTGTTGCAGGTACACAGTCTAATGATTTTGCAGGTACAAAAGCAAGTGATAATGCAGGTCAAGCTAGAAAGGAGACATAACCTGTCAAAAATTATATTTTGCTACCATTATGGACTACTGATCCACCATTTTCCCAAGATCCAAAGAGTTCTTAAGATGATGGATCCAAACCTTCAAGTGATGATGGAAAGAAGTTTGATGAAGATCCAAGAAAAGAAAGTGAAAGTAATGATCAAGAGAAGGAAGATAATGTTAATAGCACTAACAATGCTAATGCTGCTAGCACAAATGAAGTTAATACTGTTGGTAGAAAAACAAGCATTGAAATTCCAGTTGATCCAGATATGCTTGAATTGGAAGATTATAGCATATTTGAAGATGATGAAGATGTTGGTGCAGAGGCTGACATGAACAATTTAGAGACAACAATCAATCAGTCCAGTCCCAATTTTAAACAAGTAATTCAAAAAGATCATCCTCTTCCATCAAGTGATTAAGATTTTGAAATCGCTACACAAATAATAAGAATGTCAAAGAATATGGAGGATATGGGGTTTGTTAGTTTACTATTCAACAAAGAACTAACCAGTAAAGACCCTCAAAACTGCTTGTTTGCCCTGCTATTATTATCACAGGAAGAACCCAAAAAGGTAATTCATGAAATTAAAGGATCCAAGCAGGAAGAGGCAATGCAGAAGACATCTACATATCCCCAAGTTTTTTTTACATAAGTTTAGCTTTAGTGATTTACGAAATGGTATCGGGCTATAGCACTAAAGGTTTTTCAGAGTAAAAAGGATGAAAAGGCATTGTGATAAGAACTAAAGCAAGATTAATGCTCAAGGGTACACACAAGAATAATGGAATGACTATGATGAAGTCTTTGCCCCTAGTTGCAAGAATTGAAGCAATTAGGCTATTTTTAGCTTATGCTTCATTTAAAGATTTTGTTGTGTATTCACTTTTTATGGATGAAAAAGTCTTTTCTCTATGAAAATTGAAGAAGATGTGAATGTAATGTCAACATCAGATTTGAAGATCCAAACTTTCCTGATAGAATATACAAGGTTGAAAAAGCACTGTATGGACTACATCAAGATCCTGGAGCATGGTATGAAACCTTGTTAACATATCTGTTAGACAATGAGTTTCAAAGAGGGAAAATTGACAAAACCTTTTCACAAAAGTAAAAAGGTGATATTTTGCAGTGGCCCAAGTTTATGTGGATGATATCATCTTTGGTTCAACAAAGAAGGAGCTATGCAATGCATTTAAGAAGTTGATGCATGAAAAGTTTCAGATGAGTTCTATGAGAGAACTTACATTCTTCTTAAGATTACAAGTAGAGCAGAAGAAGATGCACTTTTATTAGTCAAGATAAATATGTTGGTGAAAATTAAAGAATTTTGGGTTTAAGAAGTTAAAGACGCAAGAACAACCATGGGAAACTCAAAAGCCTCTGCTCAAGGAGAAGATGTGAAGAAGTGGATGTTCATATTATAGTTCAATGATTGGTTAATCATTGATTGTAACTTACATCATCAAGACCTGAAATAACTTTTGCAGTAAGTACTATCTAGATACCAAATCAAACGCAAAGGTATTACAATCTTCATGTCAGTGAAAAAGATTAATAAGGTACTTAAAAGATCAACCAAAATTGGGCCTTTAGTATCCAAAAGACTCACCTTTTGATTTGGTAGCATACACTGATAATGATTATGCTAGAGCAAGCTTGGATAGAAAGTACTATAACAGAGGTGTCAATTCTTAGATGTAGATTAATATTATGGCAGTGCAAGAAATAGACAATGGTTGCAAATTCCACAACAGAAGCTAAATATGTGGCCGCTTCAAGTTGTCATGGACAAGTGATTTGGATTCAAAATCAACTACTTGATTATGGGTACAATTTTATGTATACAAAGATCTTTATTGACAATAATAATACTATTTGCATAACTAAAAATCCTGTTTTTCATTAAAAAAATGAAGCATATAGAGATTAGACATCATTTTATTAGGGATTTCAATGAAAAGAAGTTGATTCAAATGGTCAAAATCCCATACTGACAAAATGTCAGATTTACTTACAAAAGCTTTGATGTAAAGTAGGTTTCAATATTTGATTGCTTATATTGGAATGCTAAATCCATAAAATCATTAATCTCTTTATTTTATTTGAAGAGTTTTGTATGAATTAGTACTATTATTCATGACATTAAAAGTTTCAGCTGCAAAGTATAATTAGTGCGCTGGTAATACTTTTAATACTGCTGTAGTTAGATACTGTTATTATAAACTTAATACTGTAAAGGTATAATTAATTCTGTGATAATTATGAAAATGGATATGGCTTGTGTTTTCTTGGTTTTTAGACTAACATTTTGCAGAAAAAGCAAAGAAAAGTGTTAGATTGATGATGGAAAAGCTGGTTATTAGAAAAAAACAGATAAAGACTTTTGGTAAGAAAAAAAATTAAGAGAGTTGGTGAGAATAAAAACAGAAAGAGGGACGTGTGGAATAAAATCAGACAGAGAGTTTTGGTGAGAAAAAGAATTAAGAGAAACAGTGAGTTGAAAAACAGAAAAAGAGATGTGTAGAATAAAAACAGACAGAGTGATTTGGTGAGTAAAAGAATTGAAAGAAATGGTGAGTTGAACAACAGAAATAGAGTTGAATATATTAATGTGGTATATCATATATCATAACACGGGGTCGATTCTTAGACTTGGCTAGTTTATAAAGAGAGAAACACATGAGAGGTTTTCTAGAGAGAGAAACAAGTGTGTTTAAATGGAAAATGAATAATGACTAGCTGCCTCTTCCAAAGTTGGAAGAGGTATATATATAGATCTTACAATATATCGGGTATTAGTACCCGGTTAATTACCGAAAGTCATACGTTAAACTATTAACTACGAGCTATTAATAAACAGTTAAATACACTGGGTGACCGAGTCTTTTTCTAACATCTAACAATCTCCCCCTAAGGGAGGTCACCCCTGAAAATACTAGACTTAATCACTTCGTGGTTAGCTCATGAAGATATGATTCTTCATTAATATCTGCACGATTTACGGCAGAGATCTTATGATTTAAATTGACTTATCCTTTAATGTGATCTTGAGCTTTCCCTTGAGATCATCGGCCAAACTAATCTTACATCATCTGTAAATGTATCGCATTTTGGTGGCACTGTGAAGATATAATGATATCAGAGATTTCGGAAGCTTATTGACACCTTTATGTGGGGGGGGGGGGGGGGGGATCTTTTTCTTAACTTCATAACAAGTGTAGGTCGTGTCTTAGCATTTGGTGATTGACTTGACATTTTTGTTACTGGAAACTCCATTTCCATCTCCATCTTTAAATGATTCTGTAATGAAAAAAGTTAGCAATAAAGAGAAAATTGAATATGAAACTTTTAGTCTTAGTGTTAGATATGAAAATATTTTGTAACACTTGAAGTTTTGATGTTTGTCAAATGTTCAATACCGTCAATTCATTCCCTGGAACAAGTTTTGAATCACGTAGAATCGTACATCGTTGCCTTTTCCATTTTGACACAAGTTTGATTCTTTAGAATCGCACAAAGTCCTACAAGAGCTTGTTTGATGTAGGCTATAGGCAGGATTTCCATCTTCATTTGTGAATATATTCGTTTCACTCGGGATGATCTGGCAATATCACAAGGATAAGCGTAGGACCTTAGATATTTTGTATACCACAGTGTGTGAGAAGACAAAAAGAATTGATATGTGTCCTAACATATATAATTGACGAATCTCTTGGCTCTAGACTTAATACAACGTTTTGTTCTAGTAAATCGGAAGGCTGGAAGCTGACTGCCACCTTTCAATATCAACTAACTCAAAGTGAGAAAGTCAATAGATAACGTGTTTTAGTCTCCGTGAGAAATGAAACATAAATCTTTTGAGAGATTATGAGTGGCTAGGGAGGTTGTGTAATTGCATCACTTGGTCCCATGATGTCGATCTTCAATGTCAGCAATCATCTTAGTGAATTCTATCGCATATGTATGACCCGGTTTTCTGCCTAAGTGTGTGGAGGGCTTCTTTCTTTACACCCTTTTATCCCTTACAATTTCTTTTTAATTCTTCAACCCCTTCAGTGCTTACCGAGACCTTCATATGACTAGTAACCTTAATTGGGTTTATTCCAGTACTAGCTCCATCTCAGTCGGCACTTTCCCTTTATTCTTCACTTTTACTCCTTTATATGTACATTACCTAAGGACATCTACACTAACTAGTGATTGTCCCCTGGGTAGATCCCTCCGTTATGGCTGGATCATTAGAATTGACCTAAACCTTACCAACCATATAACTCCTAATAAAGTTAATAATGCATGTCTGACTTTTTGGTACAGTTCTCCTTTTCATAAAATCAATTGAAAATTCAATTAAGGTACTTATAATATAAATATCAAAGCGTTTAGTACCTCGATCATTTTTTGATTTTTTTCAGAAACGCTCCCCCTCAAAATGTGCTTCGGTATTTGAAATTGTTTAGCACGTTTGGGCGGAGTATATACATGAGTCCTAAAAATCACGATTATTATTTAATCACTATACATAAACCCACTACATATATTTAATCATATTTTATCCCCTTATCAAAAATTTTAAACCCTTTGACATTTTGGATATCAATTGATTTAAATATGTTATAAAACTTAGGAGAAAAGTATGGCCATAATTCCCAAGTTGTGTAAGGAACATATAACTGCTCCCCCTCAATCGATTGATGGATATAAATAAATTCCTACACTTTAATATCAAAAGATTCCACTACATACCTAATGTACAAGATTATTATTCACCATTAAGAAAAATAGACCTTTTTATTGTAACGACATGTCCGTCACGTGTTCGTTGATCACCTGTAGTCAATATCTCTTATTCTTCCTCCAACAAAGCTTTCCAGACTTCGAAAGATCCTCCTGATCTGTAGTCTTTTCTCGATCGCTGTGATGAAGTCTTTGCTCCTCCTCTTGTCATCCTTTGACCATTTCCTAGTCTCCATGCCCTTATTGTACTCGAACAGATGAAAGTCTTTAACCATGTGATCTAGCTTTTCCATGACTCTTGTCAACGTCCCATCACTAAACTTGTGTATCTCATTCAGCCTCATCAACTTTCTCTGATCATTTCTGTCTCTGTAGATAACGGCTCTTGGCTTAGGGACAATCGTATAATCTTCTTTGAAGGAATAGTCAGTTGCATCCCAATTAGGACGTTCGAGGTTGAGCTTTGTTTGATAGCTCTCAATTCTGAGCTGCAAGTCTCCCACACGATTCCTGATGACCAGGTTTCTGATCCACATGTTGACTGCTGTGTGTAGATGGATCTTGTCCGATTTAGATAGATGGTTGAGTTTGTCTTGAATATTGAGTAGATACAGATCTTCAAAATCATTTGGATGAAGGTTTTTAAAATCCTTTTCCGAGATCTTGTACTCTTTGTAGTCAGCTCGGCGAAGAATTATCTCTCTCAAGTAGTTGTATCCATATTTTTCAAAGGCTTGACACGGATCACACTGAGAATTCACATCTGGGATCTGACTGCTTCACGATCTGAGGGCTCACTGTGTTTGTTGATGTAAAATTGCTTTCTTCTTAACCACCAGTGTGTGATACCATAAGCTGCACTGATGTCATAATCGCGTTCACTTTCAACCCACAAAGACGGAACTAATTCTTCTAGTCCAAAGACGGAACTAATTCATTCTTTGTCACCTATCAGAAGGTATTCCAGATCCTTATTAAAGAAAAATTGTGGTTGAATAGTTACCTGACCTGGTGGTCCTCCTAAGGGCAGTGGTTCATATATATTACGCAGAATTTGATGACCCTCAGGATTAACCAAATCAACCTTATTCGTCAGCAGCTTATGGCATTCATCCATCTGAAATTGAAGAAAGACGTTGTTCTTGTGAAAGGCTTTAACAAGGTTGAAAGCTGGACCTTCCAAATCAGCTTTGCAGAGCTTCTTCTTTCCTGTTCGTCTGCAGAACCATTTGATGAAGGAACCTATATCATACGTCTTCCTTTGAAGCTTGTTCTCCGCGGGAACTTGATACGTTGTGGCGTATGCATTTGCCCAGTTGTTCTCTGGTTCAGGGAAATCATTCGGGGGAATGGTCCATTCTGGTTCAGGCGTAGCTGGTCTTTCATCTTCTGGAATCGGTTTAAACCATGTAGCAGCCGTTACCTTGGGAATATGAGCGTTATCAGTGTCCTCCAGATCTGAGACATGCCCTTCATCTTGTTTTGAAACATCATCAGAGGAATGTTCAGAATGTCCAGATTCGGGTTCAGATCTGTGCATCGAAGAGTCAATAACAACATCTCTTGTGTCAGTGATTTGCCAGCCAGTTGAGGTAAGAGTTGGATGTTGTTTGGACGCAGATGCATCAGAATCTTTAGGAGGAGGTTGAGCTGACCCAGAAGCACCTGAATCGTGTCTTCTCCTTTTTGTTGACTTACCCTTGTTGATCCAGCTGAAGGGCCTTCATCACATCAACGCTTCATCATCATCACATCATGCATTTCTTTTATGGTCTTTAACCCGCGACTTTAACCTCCTACCATGGCAACTTCATCTGCAAATAACGCTTCCATAAGAGCATGGTAATGATGGTAGTTGGCAGGATTTCTTTTTTGCAGTCCCGTTCTTGAAGCATGAGTTTGAAAAGAGCATTCTTAGATCAAATTCTTCAAGTGAAACTTTATCAGTTGACCTGATGGTATACGTTGACTCTTGTTCCTTCTCACCTTGTTCCCTTTTGATTCTGATAATCTTTTCGACTCTTTTTAGATTCTTGATTCTTGATAGAACTCTGGGCCTGGCGCACAGAGAAATTTTCTCATTTAAATCTCATTGATGTCGTTCAAGATTCCGAAGGAGAGCGAACATAAAGATTTGTACCTAGATACTTACAACAATTGTAGGAACTTGGATTTAATAGAAGCTAAAACAAAAGCAGAGTGACCATTTCTTCTTTACTTGCAGACATATTCTTGCTCTACATTTTGCCACTCTTTTCTGAAGGGCGATGATAGAGTGAACTTTGGGAGAGTTGTGGTGGATAGAATTAGCTTCGTGTTTGAATTGGTGGAGTTGTGACATGTGAAGCCGTGTTAGGATATGAGAAATCAATGACGGGAGCGATCACCTGAGGAGTTACGTGACGGTTTGATACTTAGATCAGTATGGTGGAATTAGACCTCATTTACAACTTTAGGATTTCTCCTGATCATCTTCGGTGTGGTTTTTTTTATTTTTGTCATAATGAAATTAATCCCTAAAGTAATCATGTCCTTCTAGATTTTTCATGACGACAATAGAACCAGAATAACTTTAAGATTATCTTCGATGACATTTCGTCATTATGAGTTTCCAGTTTTCATAACCTTTTGGGTAGGCTGTATCGAGAATTCTCATCCATATGCTCAAGGTTTGTCCTGCTTAGAGGCACATGTACTTTTCTAGAGCCAGATCCAGTCGGGACTTCATGTATGGGCACCTGGTCCGTGGGGGGGGGGGGGGGGGGTCCAGCCAGATGCCTCATATGCTTTTTCCATGTCAGATCCAGCCTGGTCTTCTGTACGAACAGATATCCCTACTCCTGATGTCACTGTGGATGAAGCTACTTCACCTTGTTCTTTGTCACCTTTAGGAGCAGCGGCTTCTGTTCCACTTTCTGTTCGTTCTAAATCAGTTGTTGATGAAGATTCATGGACCACTTTCTCTGATGTATCATCTTCAGGTTGAGAAGAGGGTCCAGTTGTCGAATCATGAGGTGCTTGATCACGCCTAACAAGGATAAACTGATCCGTAGTACTTTTCTTCTTTGACAGATCGATCAGGGAATGAGCTACTTGTTCTTCGGTTACAATAGCCTTACCCTTGCCCACTACTTCAGGTAGTTTGGGAGTTGTTTCAGATACTGGATCCCTGATCGCTACTCCTCCAACAGGTGCCTGACCTTGTGGCAGAAAGGAAGGATCCAAGCTAAGCTTAATTGCTCGTTCTATGTCAGCATCAGCACCTTCACCTTCTCCCTTTTCTTGATGCGCATCCAAACTCCATCTTCTGGTCCGTTCAAGAGCAGGATCATCACCTTCTCTTGTGAACGGGTTCTTGTTGAGCCATCCTCATCTCATCACAAGTTGGAAATAAGCTTCCTTTTCTAACTTTCTTGTGGAGGCTTATGCTTGAGAAGGTTTCTTGCGGAGACATAGTTGTTTGGATTGAAGGTGGCTTGGTTGGTTTGACAGGAGTAGTAGTTGTGGGCTTCTTGGGTGGAGCACACTTTGTTGCAGGTTTAGGTTGCTTGCTTGCACTATCTTGTGGTGTTTACTTCGTATTCTTAGCAACCATTTCTAGATACTTTGGATAGTACTGAAGATTGTTGATGGCTATATAATCAATTGTTTAGGAAACGGCCATTCCAAACACTTTTATTCTGTTTCACCTTTAGAGATAAATTTAAGATTACCTAGCAGGAAGTCATCTCCTGGAAGATGACAAGGAGACTCAGGTCTTCTATGTACATCACTGGTGCCCCCTAAATAGTAGATTATCATCTTAGTAAACCCGCCCGAAGGAATGAGGAGAGGAACCTAGCTTTCTTCTTAGGGTCCTATCAGACTGGCTTCGTCTTGCCTTGTGTGAGAAGAATTCTGAATCCCTTGAGCAAACCTTCCCAAAACAGTTCTGCATGATCATCATTAGTTTGATGACAATGCCCCATCAACATTTGCAGCACTTAGTGTCCTTGTTTTGTCACCACCCGATGTTCTTTTCTGGTTAAGCACTGGTAATTATTGTTAAGAATTGCTCTTCCATGGCATGTTATACCATAACTCACACGTATATTGGAGACAAATTCTACAGGTTCAGGGTACCTCACATGATTTATAAAATCAATCACGGTGTCACCAGTAGGAGGTAACTCAAATGGGTGAGTTGGGTCGACAGGGGTTATATCTAAGGCCTTTCTAAGAAGATCAACACTTAGATTGAACCATTGTTCATCAACTTGACAACAATAAACCCCAGTCTTCTCGTCATACTTCATAGCGAACTGCTGAATTTAGATGGCAGGAACACTAGCAGAGGCAGAGAACGCTCTGAAGAAGTTGGTGTTACGCAAGATGTCCATAGATATCTGAAAGATGGGGTTCTTCTGTATCTTTTGAGCATCGAAAAGAAGATTGCTTTTCCCGATTTGTAACCATTGAGAGCGAGGTACAATCTGCCTCATCTTTCTTTGTTGGTGCGTTGAGCGGAACTTTTTGCCTCTGCCACGTCTTATAAATTGAATTAACAAAGGAAACAAGCATGACAGAGAAACGATGTTAGAGAGGAAGGTTGACATTGACATGACATGCCTCGAATAACAGCAACAGTTTAGGACAGAGGTTGCAGAATTATTCAACAGATACAATTACATGTTATCTAAGCCCGTATGGGTGATAGATAAGTAATTGGGTTATAGGAATGGGCCTTAAATGATTAACGGGCTTAATGGGCTAAATTTCTGAAAATAAGCCCAAACCGCCGCCAAGCAGTTTGTCAACCCGCCGTGAGGTGGATTGAGCAAACCGCCGCGAAGAAGAGCACCAAACCGCCACAAATATTTTAATATATTAATCAAACCGCCGCCAGAAGTAAAAATTTGAAAAGGGCGAGATGAATATTTTAATAATAAATAAATATTCGACCAAACCGCTGCCTTGCAGCGGTTTACCTGTATGAATAAAATAATATAAATATCAAGTGCAACCCCTGAGAATCAAACCCGCCATGGGAATGCAACAACCGCCGCAAATAGAAATCACACGGCGGGTTTGATAATTTTAAATATTAAAATATTAAATTCAACAACCGCGCCACGGCGGTTCCCTGAAATTAATAAAATAGATATTAAAATCAACCCGCGCACCCTAGAATTTAATCAACTCGCCATTAGGAATGACCTACGTATAAAATCAAACCACGCACTTCCTTTGGCAGTCCTAACTACATCCTGAGGCGTTCCTAAGCAACACAAACTCACTTAATATAACCTATACCATTCATAGGAGTTTGGGGAACGAAACCAGGCATTTAAACAACTTTTAATATACCTAATCTACTAATCCCAGCAACAAAGTTAACATTTCAAACACTGAATAAACATTTTGATCAAAAACGAATGCAAGATTAAGCATAGGGCACACAGATGTTTGTCAAATGGTTAAACCAATATATCATAGTGATCACATTCCTATTCCGCACCTTTCCCCTCATTCAATTTCAGTTTTCAAACAATAATTAAAAATTTTGAACCCTAGATTTGAAATCCTAACTAATTCTGCCATTGTTTAATGTGTTTTAAATTGATACCTTTAATCTATAGATACATAACATGCATAGAACACGATTTGATGATTACCTTTGCAAGAATATACACTGAAATTAACAAAGATTGGAAAAAGGTTCTTGGCGGCGAGTTGCGTACGAGAGAGTGTGTGTGTTTTTTAGTTTGACCAGATTTTGAAAGTTTGACCAAGGTCAACCCGCCGCCTCCTTTTATACTATAACTTTTGAAATTGGCAGATTCAGTCCTTGTGGTTTCTATCTTCTTTTATTTTCATGTTTAAGCATTCCTAAGGTTGTCCAAAGTTTGAAGTCTTGCAGATTTAGTCCCTATTGATTAAAAAAACTAGGAGACATGTAGCAAATTGCATTAAAGTCCCTAAGAGGTAAATTTTCAACTTCTCAAATTCACTCTCCCCCTCAAACAACGACCCGTTTTCTATTGAAAGAGCTGCAGTCGTTGATTGAGATGTAAAATTTACGCGCACACCCATAATGCATGGATTTTAAGTAATCCATGCCCCGACAGCGAACCGGGTTGCAATCTGAAGTAATTGCAAACCATTTAGTAATTCCAAATGACTTAAAATATTTACTAAGCCTTTTTTTTATAACATATGTACCAAGGATTACGACTAAGGTCACTTTGTTATACTCCTCATCTCTCTCCTTCTTGAAGGCGTCTAAGAGTTTCAGGGGTCAAACTCTTCATGCCTAGGCATGGAAGAAGAAATTAAACCGATTCTCTTGGTAATGCTTTTGTGAGAATGTCCGCAAGTTGATAGTTCGTTTCCACTAAGTAGAGTGCTGGACATTGTTACAGCAAAGAGCAATTGCACTTTTGTTATCACAGTACAGAGGAATTTTATTGAAGTCAAATCCGTAGTCTTAGCGTATGATCGCAATCCAAAGGATTTGAGCACAACATCCATACATGGCAAGTAACAGCCTCTGTATGTAGATATTGCCGTGCTTCTCTGCTTCTTTGATACCAGCTCACCCAATCTAACTTAGAAACTGAGCACTTCTGATGATACTTCTTTTTGAATCTTACATCCCGATGATCCGCTATCTGCATAAGCTGTTAGTGACAATGGCGTTATCTTTCGGATACCAAGACCCATGTAAATGGTTCCTTTTCAAGTACCGAAAAGACACGTTTTGATAGCTTTCAAAGTGCATTTGGTAGGTGCTAGCCTGATATCTAGCACACATGCATACAAACGAATACAAGTTCTGGTACTACTGCTTGTAAGGGTACATAGGGAGCCCAACCATTCCTCTAAATGAGTTTTTCAACTGAAAATTCCCCTGAGATCCACGACCCAGTTTCAATCGATCCACCATTGGTGTATCGACAGGTTTTTAGAGAGATCCATTCCATATTACTTTTAAGGTTTCGAGAGCATATTTTGCTTGTTAATAAAGATACCTCTATGGGACTTTGAGAAACTTGTAGTCCTAAGAAAAACGACATTTGTCCCATCATTGACATCTGAAATTTGGAGCTCATTTCTTTGGAAAATATGTGACACGCATTATGATCTGTTGAGGCAAAAATGATGTCATCTACGTATATTTGAACAAGTAGAATATGTTTGCCTGATTTGCGTGTGAATAACGTTGGATCCACGGCACCCTTGAAGAAATTGTTGGCCAAAAGGAACTTTGATAGTGTGTCATACCACGCCCTTGGTGCCTGCTTTAGCCCATAAAGAGCCTTCTTCAGACGATAAACGTGAGTAGGATTATCCTGGTCTTCAAATCCTTCAGGCTGACTGACAAAGACTTCTTCTTGAAGATCACCATTCAGAAAAGCAGTTTTGACATCCATCTGGTAGATGATCATATTCTTGGTTGCAGCATTGGCAATGAATATTCTGATGGCCTCTATCCGTGCAACTGGAGCAAACGATTCTTCAAAATCAATACCTTCCTCCTGACGATATCCCTTTGCAACTAACCGAGCTTTGTTTTTCAGTACATCACCATATTCATCAAGCTTCACTTTGTAGATCCACTTGAGAGCGATAACCATAACATAGATTAGGTGAGGTACTAATTCCCATACTTCAAGTTGATCAAATTCATGAATTTCATCTTGCATAGCTTGAAACCAGCAGTCTTCTATCACGACCATCTTAAAGTTCTTGGGTTCGACTATGGACAGTTCAGTGTGGAAACAGCACCACAAAGCATCGGATGCTAACTGTTTTTTGGTAGATACAGGACGAGGGGGATTGCCAATGATGTTATCAAGAGGGTGATCTTTGGTCCATCTTCTAAGATGATCTTGTGGTTGAGTAACTTGGTTGGGTTCAGCTAAACTAACATCCCCTGATGTTGACTGTCTCCTGCAACAAGGTTAACTGAGGGATGTAGGGCAGCTTGAGTAATTGAGGTGTCTTCGATTGTTGGTCCAGCTGCAACACCTTGAGAAAAGACTAGAGGATGCACTTGTGAGGATGACAGTGAATGACTTGTAGAAGGTGCATCTTGAGCAATCGTTGTAGAAACAGATGTATTTGTAGAAACAATTAGAGCGTTAACAACAATAGCCGAAGGGACTGGTTCACTATCTGTAGTTTGATCAAAGTATTCATCGAACATCAGTAGGAATAAAATCTCCAGATCTTTATCTGTTGGTGGAATGTATGTAGTTGCAGGGACAGGCGATGGGGCGAGCCCTGAATTGAGTTGTCCAGGGGTCATCATGATAGGCTCGGGTCTTGAATTGATGCGTACAGGAGCCATTGTCTAATGCGTCTCATCGAATGTGACGTGAATTGTTTTCATTAATTGATGAGTTTTCTTGTTGTAGATTCTATAGCCCTTCCTACTAGGAGCATACCCAACGAAAATCCCAATGTCAACTTTGGCTTGAAATTTTTGTTAGCCTCAAAATATTGAGTCGAACATGAAGTTCGTTCATCGTGTAAGAGTCTCGGTCATTTAATTAGTTAATGTT
>BQNB010125458.1:0-19764 GCA_026074375.1 Tanacetum coccineum | reverse complement strand
AAAATCAGTTTTGTCAATATGAAGAAGGATAAGGTTATGATCAGACCATAACCTATCGAGAGCAGTAATCCGAACATCTTGGAGCCGAATAGTCACATCTTTTGAAATAAGGAAGCGATCAAGTTTACTAAGCTTAGTACCTGCTTTATTCATCCAAGTAAAAGAGCGACCACCAATAGGAAGATCGACTAAACCTGTGGAATCAATGAAAGAGTTAAAATGATCAGCTTCAATACTATTCAAAGTAGTACCAAACATTTCTTATGCGTTTCTGACAGCATTCATGTCTCCAAACATAATATAGGAGCCATTATGGTGATGCATGAAGTCTGTGAGTCTATTCCATAAGGCAAGTTTAGAAACATGATCTTGTGGGCCGTAAATATTCACCATGAAACAGTCTTCCACTACATTCTTTCAATTCCCTTTGATAATAATAAACGAGTCGTCACACCAAATAGAATTCTTAGAGAACATATTGGGGTCCCAAATAGAATTCTTCGTTTGTTTCTTTACTGTACAAACACACATACCATAGGGTTCTTTAACTCTTCCATTCATTCTTTATATATTCCAATCCAAATTGCACCGTTGGACCTTAAGTGGCTCAAACGTTTAGGCCGTGGTGGCTGGTCCTCATTTCTTGGTGCGTCCATAAACGCTAGTTAGTTTATTAAGACCAAGGAATATATCGTCTTTTCCCACCCACTGATACCATTTATTAAAGAGTAAACTAACCAGTGGTCCTTGTGGTTTTTTAAAAAGTTCAAAAATTTTGATTTTTTTTTTTTTTTAAAACTTGAAAAAAAGTTCGGAATGGGGGGAAATATGAAAAAAATTCAAATAATTGTATAAAAAGGTTCGATAATTTGAAAAAAGTTGATATTTTCAAAATCAAAAAATTTGGAAAAAATATTTCGAAAAATTAGAATAAAAAAATAATTAGAAAATTTGAAAAATTATATTTTTGAAAATTAAAAAAAAGTTGGAATAGTTTGAAAAACTTTTGGAAATTTGGAAAAAATGTTCGAAAATATAAAAAACAAAATCGGGAAATTGGGTTAAAAAAAAAAAAAATTGAAAAACAATATCGATATTTTTCTTCAATTCGAAAATATAAATATAAAAAAGTTCGAAATATAAAAAAATATTGGAAACTTGAAAAAAAATCGATATTTTTTAAAATTCGAAAATTTTGAAAAAAAGTTCGAAAATTTGAAAAACAATTTGATATTTTTTTTTGAAAATTTGAAAAAAAACGTTCGAAAACATGAAAAAAAAGTTCGAAAAAATCGAAAATTAAAAAAAATCGATTTTTTCAATCCAAAATTTGAAAAAAAATCGATATTTTCAAATCGAAAAAAAAAAAAATTTAATTTTTTCAAATTTTCGATTTGAAAATATCGATTTTTTTTAATTTTCGATTTTTTCATATTTTCGAACTTTTTTTTCATGTTTTTGAACTTTTTTCAAATTTTCAAAAAAAAAATATCGATTTGTTTTTCAAATTTTCGAACTTTTTTTTCAAATTTTCGATTTGAAAAATATCGATGTTTTTTCAAGTTTCCAATATTTTTTTATATTTTCGATTTGAAAAAATATCGATTTGTTTTTCAATTTTTTTTTACCAATTTCTGATTTTGTTTTTTATATTTTCGAACATTTTTTCCAAATTTCCAATATTTTTTTCAAAACTTTCCACTTTTTTTAATTTTCAAAATATTAATTTTGTTCAAATTTTCTAAATTAATTTTTTTCTAATTTTCGAAATATTTTCCAAATTTTCGATTTGAAAAAAATCAACTTTTATTAAATTTTCGAACTTTTTTTTCAATTTTTGAATTTTTTTTTCATATTTCCGAACTTTTTTTCAAGTTTAAAAAAAAAAAATTCAAAAATTTCGAACTTTTTAAAAACCCAAGGGACCATGGTGTGTTTACTCTTTTATAAATGGTATCAGTGGGTCGAGGAATAGCCGATATATACCCTTGTCGTTAATAACTATAACTTGCGTTTATGGACCCCATTAAGAAATGAGGGACAGACCACTACGCATAACGTTGCCACTTAAGGTCATCGGTTTGCATATTAGTTTGGTCAAGGGACTACCGGTGTTGGTCAACGCAAACCACAAAGACCACTGGTGTAGTTTACTCTTCTAATTATTATGCCACCTTTGTTTTTGTGTGCCCAATGTCTATTTTTTATTATAGAGGTGTTCTCGGGTGGATTCAGTTAGGTTAGTTGTAGGATTTTAAACTATTCATCGCGGGGTATTTATTTTAGTACCTGAAATCGAACTGTATTAAGTGGGTAACCGGACATGCGGGTACCCGAAATGAGCGTTTACCTATGGTCCGGGTCACGGTTAACCATCTTAAACATTTAATCGAGCTTAACCGTATAAAGAATAATAACATGATCTAAAACGTAAAATGTCATTTTAGTAAAGTTATATAACGTGGGATAGATTAAATGCATATTAAAGTTATTCCGTCGCTGTAGTTGTATTCAAATAAACATACATAAGTGATCACAAAAAATATTTCTTCAGTGTTTATAGGTTACGATGAGATTAACCGATTTTCAAAAACATTGTTGCTTTAGTACTTTGGTTATTAGGAGATTATAATAATTTGGTGGTTTACAGTAGCTAAAAGTATTTTTACGGAGGTTGAGTATCGGTTAACCAAAAATTAGCTCAATAAGTGTAATATTTTTGATACGAACCGCGATAAGGGGGTTTTTAGGTGTATCTTAGGGTGAGGTTTCTTTGGTTTCGGTTTGAGTGGTTTGGCTCTATGGTTTTTCAATTTTTTTGAACATCCCTAACTTTTTTATGCCTGATACTTCCGTAAATATATGATTGTCGGATAATAACGAGTGGGTGTAGTTTAGTTGACCTATAAAGATTTGTTATGTTGTTGTTAATGTTCTAGTTGAGCTAAAGTCTTGGTTTCATAGATTTAACTAGTATTATCATTTCAAGTTGTTGCTGGTAAATGAGACTATAACATAGTTTGAGTTCAACGAGTCGAAATTTAACATGTGCGTTGCGGCGGGGGCTAATTTGTTAGTGCGGCGTGTTGGTTAAGCAAATTTTTTTACTGTTAGTGTGGTGTGTTAGTTGTCACACCCCGACAATGACGGAAACTCGAGAATGCAACATAATGATCAATCATAACACAAGATACAAAATAGAGAAAACTACATTGCATAAACTACAAGTGCTATGAAGACCATCAACCTCGAACAACCTCGAGTGATGTCCCAAATCGCAACTAAAATCCATAATCTCTTACAATTATTCAAATGCCCTCACAGGGGTCCATAATCCAAACTTAATCTAAAACATCCAAATACTAGAATCAAACAACAAGCAAGCAAGACTTCACATGAAATTCCACTCGGGATACTTCTAAGTCTGCTATCACACATCACCAAACTACTCTTCTTTCACTTCACCTGAAAATGATACTCAAAAACGTCAACAATAATGTTGGTGAGCTCGTAGGTTTGACCTTAAACCCAAAAGTTGTGCCAATATCTCAAAACAGTGGACAATAGTGCTATATGACAGTGAATATATACGCAAACAACCTTAGCATCACAGCTAATCAATAACCATATGTCACTTACGCACCTAAAGGGCCTACCAGCTGGAGCACTAAAATTAGGGCAGGACCACACACAAACCTGGGTAGGCGTACCCATCCGCTCCAATAATCACACAAATACTGGGTAGGCGTACCCATCCGATCCAATAATCTCACAAACACTGGGTAGGCGTACCCATCCGATCCAAACAATCATGTAACACATAATATTCACATAGCAGTCATAAGCACATAACTTGTCCCAAAAACAAAACCACATTTCGCACAGTTCAATTCAAAACATTTCAAAACACATTTGAGTATCATTTTCCCCCAACGGAAAAACAGTAAAAAGTGGGGCTACGAGAACTCACCTCAAGCAAGTCTTTAGCAACCAAATCTCAATCACACAAGCAAATGCAACGACGCCCGCACACGACCTAGTCCAGTTAATGTCCCAATTTAATCATCCAATTCCAAAACAATCTTCACGTTTGATGCATAGAGTTTAGACGCGTTGTACAATTACCCAAAACAATTTAGTGGTGTGATGGTTGACGACATATCCCAACAATCGTATCAATCCCATTACTCGATAATACATACTTATACTATTTAGAGAAAATAGATAAGTAATATAAATAAATATTTATAATTAATAATTATAAATATATCTCGACAAGTCCATTCGGTAACCTTAGTCACTTCAAAATAAATCATAATACGGTTGAAAATGAAACGTTTACTCATAATAAACACATTAGAGAAGTTTCGAGAAAAATTATATTTTTCGTCTTTTAGTGAATTTATTAAATAAATAAAATAATTAAATATTATTTTATTATTTAAAATCAAAAATCATGTTTTTAGGAAAATTTCTAAGTATAAACTTTTTACGAAATTTCGACATGACCCGTACGCTCATACAACGTTTTCCAAGGTTTCAAACCTTATTTTCAACACTTTTCATAAATTCGACACTTTTCGACAAAATTCCAAAATCTCAATCTTTAACGTTTACTAAAACGTTTTTCCCAAAATATCGTTCAATATCACTTCGTAAATACATTTTCACTTTCAAAAGTCCGACAAAACTCTCATATCAACTAAATATCGCTTATTGGGCTTTAAGGCCCAACAAGGGTCCATTAAGACATTTATAAGTCCAAAATACGATCCAAGTCCAAAACCAAGGTCCATTTACATATATAAGCATATACTTATAAGTAAAAATAATCCGGACCACAATAAGCCCTCCCATTAAGCCGCGGCTTAAATAGACTTATTGGGCCGTGAGTCCAATAGCTCAAAAATACGTATATTAAGCTTGAAAAAACTAATAAGCTACCGTATGCATTTGGTTACTACCATAAGCTCCAAATATATTCACAACATACCCCTAACACAAAAAAAAAATTAAAATCACTTTTCCTATTGATTTTTGGGAAGTGTTTCAGGCATATAAGTCCAATAATACAGCCAAGAAATAGCTTAAAAATAAGCCCGAATAAGCTATAAAAGCTACTATAAAAAATGAGCATTATAGCATCATATATCATTCAACCATCATGACCACAACATCAAAACTGACAAAGCCCCTCTTTTTTTCCCTTTATCTACACAACCAAACATAACCCTTTTTCTTTCGTTTCGTATCCAATAATCGATTTTCCACAACGATCAACTTGTTACAACTAACATCTATGCATAAAAATAAACCCAAAAGGACAAACGAAATTTAAATTTGAAAACTTTACCAGAAAAATATACAAAAATGTTATCTTTCGATACGAACCGGACAACCCAAACCGATGTTAAACAACATCCTAAAACACTTGTATCAAACACCGGAAAATCATCGTCTTAATTAAAGTTGGAAAATTTATGGTGGATTATGGTGGTGTAGTGGCGGACGAACACATACACACACACACACACTCTTATGTGTGTGTTTTTTTTTTGAAATGAAAATGTTATATGTGTTTTTTTGAAAATGGATAATGAATGAAAAAGGTTTCTAGTGGAAGAATATATTTGTACACCCTTGGGACACATTAGCTAAAATTAAGCCACCTTGTCCCCTTAATCACCCATGACCGGCTATGGCATCCAAGGAGTCCTCGGGTCTTTCTTTACGTGTAGGATCACTTAAATACTCGTAAAACTTAACCGTAAAATTTACCCCAAAGTTAATTAGCATTTTTATTTACTTTAAAAATACTTTTCCATTAACCTAAAGTATTCACACGACATATTTTCACTTTAAACCCTTTCAAAACTCATTTGGACATAACGGACGTGTCAGACTCGTTTTTCCGTATTTCTTAAAATTTAAGGGTCAAACCACCCGGAATACAAATAACTCAATAATACCTTCCAAAAGGGATTATTAATCACAATAAACCATCATTCATCACAATACTCATAAAATCACCACCGTCAACACGGTACAAAAATCTAAATAAAATGACAAAAGTCAAATAGTCAAAGGAATATAAATGAAATATTCAGAACACAAAAAAGGCAAATGTTACATTTTACCCCCCTTAAAAGAATTTTGTCTTCGAAATTCATCTACTAACATCACTAAACAAAAGCGGGTACTTCAATTTCATCTGATCTTCATGTTCCCACGTGAATTCAGGGTCACGTTTCGAATTCCATCGAACCTTGACGATGACAATTCTACTACGCTTCAACTTCTTAAACTCCCTTTCCAAAATTTCCATAGGCACTTCCACAAAATTCAACTTAGCATCAACTCGAATCTCATCTAAAGGCACTTGCAGTGTTAAATCATCCAAACACTTCTTAAGGTTCGACACGTGAAACGTGTCATGAACACCATCTAACTCTTTAAGTAAATCTAATCAATAGGCCATGAGGCTTACTTTCTCAATAATTTCAAATGGTCTAACAAACCAAGGTGCTAACTTCCCTTTCTTCCCAAAGCGTACCACACCTTTCCATGGCGATTCTTTGAGCAAGACATAGTCACCTACACTAAACTCTAGAGGCTTCCTCCTCTTATCATCATAACTTTTCTGACGATCACGCGCATCCTTAAGTCTATCCTTAATCTGCGAGATCTTCTTAGTAGTCTCTTGCACTAACTTAGGTCCTATCAACTGACCTTCCCCAACCTCAGCCCACATAATTAACGAACGACACTTTCTACCATACAATGCCTCAAACGGAGCACATCTCACACTAGAATGATAACTATTGTTATACGAAAACTCAACCAACGGAAGATGAATATCCCAACTTCCTTTGAAGTCTAGGACGCACGCTCTGAGCATGCCTTTCAAAGTCTGAATAGTACGCTCACTCTGACCATCAGTCTGAGGGTGATAAGCCGTACTCATGTCTAAACGAGTTCATAATGCCTCTTGCATTGACTGCTAAAACCTTGATGTGAAACGACTATCACGGTCTGATATAATCGAGATCGGTACACCATGTCTAGCAACTATCTCATTCAAATACAATCTAGCCAACCTTTCCATCTTATAATCCTCACACATAGGTAGAAAATAAGAAGACTTAGTCAATCAGTCCACAATGACCTAGATTTTATCATGCCTACTATTAGTCCTAGACAACTTAGTCACAAAATCCATAGCTATCCCTTCCCATTTCCATACGGGAATCTCAGGTTGTTGGAGCAAGCCAGATGGCCTTTGAAGCTCAGCCTTAACCTTCAGACAAGTCAAACACTTACTAACATACTCAGCTATATCCTTTTTCATTCCAGGCCACCAATACCTATCTCTCAAATCATAATACATCTTATCAGCTCTTGGGTGTACAGAGTACTTCGACTTATGGGCTTCATCCATTACCAGGGTTCTCAGTTCTATCCAAGTAGTACAAAGTTACCCATATTCGATCCAAGTAGTACAAAGTTCCATCACTTCTCTGTTCTATCACCTCATCCAAACCTTTCCGTAATCATGCAAACTCATCCATAGCCTCCTTCTGAGCCGCTAGTATCTTATCCTTAATACTAGACTGAAGGATCATATTCATAGCTCTAACTCTCTTAGGCTTTACTTTTTCCTTCCTACTTAGGGTATCAGCCACCACATTCGCCTTACCATGATGGTAGCGAATTTCACAGTTATAATCACTAAACAACTTTATCCAGCGACGCCGTCGCATATTCAACTCATTCTGACTAAAGATATGCTGAAGACTCTTATGATCCGTATAGATGACACTCTTTGTCCCATACAGATAATGTCTCCAGATCTTAAGTGCAAACACAACCGCACCCAACTCTAAATCATGGGTAGTATAATTCTTCTCATGAATTTTCAACTGCCTAGACGCATAGGCTATCACTTTACCTCTTTGCATTAACACACAGCATAGTCCTATCCCGGACGCATCACAATATACTACAAAATCTTTCGGTCCATCAGGGAGAGCTAGAACAGGAGCATTACACAACTTATCCTTCAAGGTCTGAAATGTCAATTCCTGTTCCTCACCCCAATCAAAAGTCTTACTTTTCTGTGTCAAGATAGTAAGAGGCTTAGCTATCTTAGAAAAGTTCTCAATGAACCTATGGTAATACCTAGCCAATCCTAAGAATGAACAAACCTCAGTCTGAGTTCTAGGGGCTTTCCAATTCTTAACAGCTTCAATCTTACTAGGGTCCACATGAATCCCATTACCATTTATCACATGCCCAAAAACTGCACTTCTCTTAGCCAGAATTCACACTTAGAAAACTTAGCATACAATTTCTCCTTTTTGAGCAGTTCCAAGACTAACCTTAAGTGTTCTACATGCTCCTCTTGAGTCTTAGAGTAGATTAAGATATCGTCTATAAACACTATCACAAACTTATCAAGATACGGCCTACAAACTCTATTCATCAAATCCATAAATATTGTTGGTGCATTAGTCAGACCAAAGGGAATTACAGTGAACTCGAAATGTCCATAACGAGTTCTAAACGCAGTTTTTAGAATGTCATCCTTATGCACTCTCAGCTGATGGAATCCAGACCTAAGATCTATCTTTGAGAAAAACTGCGACCCTTGCAGTTGATCAAATAGATAATCATTTCTAGGAAGTGGATAACGATTCTTAACAGTCAACTTGTTCAACTCTCTATAATCAATACACATCCTAAAAGAACCATCCTTTTTCTTAACAAACAATACCGGCGCTCCCTAAGGCGACGAACTTGGTCGAATAAAACCTTTGTCTTGGAGTTCCTTGAGTTGTCTAGACAACTCCTCCAATTCAGAAGGTGCCAAACGATAGGGAGACTTTGCTACCGGCGTTGCTCCAGGGATTAACTCAATTTCGTAAATAGGGGGTAATCCAGATAGATCATCCAGGAATACCTCAGGAAATTCTCTAACCACAACAATCTCTTCTTGTTTCTTAATACTCATTAAAAATCTCGCTTTCTTATCCGGTCTCTCTCCTAATACTCTAAGCACCTTGCCATCCGGTAGTGGTATCCTCACTACCTTCACATGGAAAACTATTTTAGCCTTATTAATTAGACAACCAGTCCATACCTATAATCACATCAAAACTCCCATGTCCAAAAGGTATCAAGTCGATGTCAAAGACATGACCCTTGATTTCTAGTTTGCAACCCTTAATAACCTTATCAATCTATACTAGCTGCTCCCTAGCTATCTTAATCCCATATCTGAAACCTAAGTCGCTGGGCTCTAAGCCTAACAGAGGTATGAAAGTTGTGGAAGCAAAACTATAATTGGCACCAGAGTCAAATAAGGTAGTGGCAAAATTATTGTTCAAAATAAACGTACCCGTCATAATGTTCAGATCCTGGCGAGCTTCCTCTGCTCCTAACATGAATGCCCTACCCCTAGCCTGGTTCCCTTGGTTTCCACGACCCTGACCCCCGTTATTAGCAGCAACTTGATTTGGATGATTTTTTCCCGGTCCTTGTGCTCTATTCCACCTAGGGCAAGCTGGCCTGACATGGTCGGTACTACCACACTCATAACATGCCCTAACAGTTGGGTTTCTAGCATTGACAGGGTTTACATTCCTTGGTACACTTCTACAATCCCTTGCCAAATGACCCAGGCGATTGCAGTTGTAGCATATGCGACAAAGCCCACCGGGTGCGTGGAAGGAGTTGCAGATGGTACACTTTGGCCAAGTACCTGTATTCTCTTTTCTTACAGGGTTTACAGTAGTAGCAAAAGCATTCACAGTCCTAGTTCTCTTATAATCATCCCTTTCACTCCTATCCTTGCTAGGTTTCCCCACACTTCCTTTTTTCTTAACTTTCTTAATTGATCTGTTTCTCACAGCCTCATAGGCCAGTGCACCAGAAATCTGCACAGCCTTTTGTATAGTCTTTGGCTCTGTTGCTGGCACCATCCCACGGATCTGTGGAGCAAGGCCATACACATACCTCTCAATCATCCTACTCTTAGGAGTTACCAAATGTGGAACTAACCTAGCCAACTCATAAAACCTATGAGTATACGCAGCATGGCCAGCCCCGACCATGGTGTGATTCCACAACTCAAATTCCAACTTTTGCATCTCATGACTAGGACAAAACTCTTGTATCATCATAAACTTAAAGTCATTTCATGACATACTAACATCAACTTCCTAGCTTAGCGTGCGGATCTGAGAGTTCCACCACGTTAAAGCCTTACCCACAAATGAATCAGCAGTGTATTTCACTTTTTGATCAACACTACAACCACTCATATCATGCACAGACTCCATTTTCTCAACCCAACGAGTAAGAACTACAACACCTCCCTTACCATCATATTCCTTAGGGTTACAAAGACGAGGTGGAGGTGATGTTGGCGACGAGATGGAGATGGTGGAGTGTGGTAGCAGCGGCTGCTGCCGCAGTTGGTGGTGGGGTGGAGATGCGTGACGAGGTGATGGGGTGAGGTGGTGTTCGGTCGTGGTGGTGCTCGGTGGGGGCAGCCGTGGCTGAGGTGGCTGACGGGGTGGATATGGTTGTGGTGACGGCCGGAATCTGGCCAGAAATTTGGCCGGATAAGATGGGGGCGCCGGAATAATAGAGGGGAGGAGAGGAGATGTATAAGTGTGTCTGTTAGGGTTTGAGGATAATGAGAAAACCCTAGTAACTTTGATATATATACACAAAAGTTATAAAAGAATGTGACAAGCCCAAAATAGATGAGGGGTTAATTTTATAAATGTTACCACAAGGACCCATAGTGTAATTTTTGTTAAATATCGGTTCGGGACTCGTTTGGGTTAGTTAACGGATTATTCAAAATACGAAAGTTGCGCCATTGTTTTCCAAATCATTTTTCCTATAAAAATGAATATTCACTCAAACTAGTATTTTATAAATATATTTAAAATTATATTAAGATCATTATTAATTATGTGGTATATTGGAGGCGCGGAGTAAGCTTGTCTAGTAAAAAATGAAACTTCATTTGAACGTGTTCGCGTTGTTTAAATAAACGCTTTGAATAAAATGTAAATAATTTATTAAATATTTTTATTTAATAAAAAGTGATCATTGAATATAAATTTAATTATTTTTGGGTCGGTACGAGCTGTGTTCAAAATTTTGCGAGGCTATTTTAGTCATTTTCTGCTTGGTTTCAAGTCTCGGGTAAAACTGAAAAGTTGTTCGGAATGTCGTTTTACATCAAATTGCTTTAGAGTCCGGGTCGTGAAAAGGTGATTTAGCGGGTCGTTTTTGATAAGTCAACTTAAAATAATATATATCTTCTCGTTTTCAAGTCAAATAAGTTTGAAAAATAAATTTGTAAATGAGAGATAATAATAATAATTATGATTTATTATTTAAAATACTTTCAAAAATTACCGGTTACGCGGTAATCGTTTTTATGTGACCGTAAAAAGTCAAAAAGTCAAAAAGTCAAGTCAGACCCAAAAGTCAAAGGGTAAAATAGTCATTTAAAATATCGAAAATTGCGGGGTGTGACAACAGCCTAGTCCTATCCCGGACGCATCACAATATACCACAGTCTTCCGGTCCATCGGGGAGAGCTAGAACATGCGCATTACACAACTTTTCTTCAAGGTCTGAATGTCAATTCCTGTTCCACCCCCAATCGAAATCATACTCTTCTGAGTCAAGAAAGTAAGAGACTTAGCCTATTAGAGCAAGTCTCAATGAACATACATACTACCCATCCACTCCTAAGAATAAACGAACTTATTCAAGTGCTATGGGCTTTCCAATTCTTAACATCAATGCTTTACTAGGGGTCACATAGTTTTTTTTTCCCATTACCATTTATCAGATGCCTAAGAAACTGCAATTCTCTTAGCCAGAATTCACACTTTGAAAACTTAGCATACAGTTTCTCTTTTTTGAGCAATTCCAAGACTAACCTTAAGTGTTCTACATGCTCCTCTTGAGTCTTAGAGTAGATTAAGATATCGTCTATAAACACTATCACAAACTTATCAAGATACGGCCTACAAACTCTATTCATTAAATCCATAAATATTGCTGGTGCATTAGTCAGGCCAAAGGGCATTACAGTGAACTCGAAATGTCCATAACGAGTTCTAAACGCAGTCTTTGGTATGTCATCCTCATGCACTCTCAGCTGATGGTAACCAAACCTTAAGAATCTATCTTCGAGAAAAACTACGACCCTTGCAGTTGATCAAATAGATCATCAATTCTAGGAAGCGGATAACGATTCTTAACGGTTAACTTGTTTAATTCTCTATAATCAATGCATGTCCTAAAAGAACCATCCTTTTCTTACGAATCAACACCGGGCGCTCCCCAAGGCGATGAACTTGGTCGAATGAAACCTTTGTCTTGGAGTTCCTTGAGTTGTCCAGACAACTCCTCCATTTCAGAAGGTGCCAAACGATAGGGAGACTTTGCTACCGGCGTTGCTCAGGGATTAACTCAATCCGAAACTCAATTTCCCGAATAGGCGGTAATCCAGATAGGTCATCCGAGAATACCTTAGGAAAATCTCTAACCACAACAATCTCTTCTTGTTTCTTATCACTAGCCTTAGCACTCATCAACAATCTCGCTTTCTCTTCCGGTCTCTCTCCTACTACTCTAAGCACCTTGCCATCCGGTAGTGGTATCCTCACTACCTTCTCATGGCAAATTATTTCAGCCTTATAATTAGACAACCAGTCCATACCTATAATCACATCAAAAACTCCCATGTCCAAAAGGTATCATTGTGGTAAGTTTCAGAAAGTAGGTTGGTATTCTATGGCTTTTACCCTAAGAAATATAATTAAGATGAAAAAATAATAAAACACATAATTATAAATATTTAATACGTATGTATCTTATTATTATTTTATATTTTTATTTGAAATATGTGATTAAATTTCTTCTCACTTTTCTATTTTTAATAATTCTTTTCGGTGGATCCATTCTATTATAAATAACTCTTGTTAATTTAGCACGTGTTTGTATACGTACAAACGAAGATGATACAAAAACCGTATTCACCAAAAAGACCGAAAAGGGCCAAATTGGGAATTTCATTAGTCTAAACTTGTTCCCGCCCAAAATTCATTTTTTTTCTTTATTCAATTAGCTAATAAATTAGCTCAAAAAACAAAAAAAATTATCTTAATAAATTACTACTTTCGTCTCATAATAAGTATCTACTTGAAATTTTCAAAGTCTTTGTTATTGAATTTTGACCTTAAATATTTATATTTGTGTTATATAATACTTAATAAAAGTTATATGAATAGATTCGGTTTTTAAATGAATTTTCAATAGTATAATTTTCATCAAGTATTATATAACACAAATAAAAATATTTATGATCAAAGTAAGATAAAAAAAACTAAAAAAAGTCTAATTGAACACTTATTATGGGACGGAGGGAGTAATAAGCAAATACAAAACATATAATATTCATTGGATTTTGATTTAACCATCTAGTTCAAGTAACAAGCGATAAATTGTTAGAGCACTGAGTATCCTTGAGTCATGGCTTTAAGCTATAGCCTAAAAAGAGCTAACATATCAGCAAAAGTGCTATGACACCGCATTTGGGTGACTCTCTCGTTGACTTCAAGCCATAGCCTTTTTTTTTCATTTAAACCAAATAATAACACATTTTAAAACTAAAATAAATCTCGTTAAACTTAAAAACACATTACAATTAAAAAAACATTACATAAAAATAAAAAAACATAGTACGTAAATAAATAAATAATACAATTTAGTGATCGAGGTTCCACAAATGATCCATGATGTCGTGTCGAAGCTCGTTGTGCACTTTACTATCTCGAAATTCTTTGCTTCTCCTAACATGTAAATCACATCGTTCGATCCAAGTTCATTGAATGTTCGGCTCGGGATTGACGAACATATCTTTAAAATTCGACAATTCGAATTTTTCCGATTGCAATATCATGTTATGTAATATTATACAACAATACATGATTCTTTTCAACGTGTTTATTTGTAAAGCACGTGCGGGTTGTCGTTTAATTCCCTAACGACCTTGTAGAACTCCGAAAGCTCGTTCAATATTTTTTCTTGCACTTTCTTGAGCTCTTTTAAACTTCAAGGTTTTTTCATCCTTTACAATAGAAAATGTATTGACAAACGTAGACCACGTTGGATAAATACCATCAGCTAAATAGTAACCTTTCTTGTATGTTCTTCCATTCACTACAAATGGAGCTTCCGGAGCCGTATCAGCAAGAACATCATTAAATAAAGGATGTCACACCCCGACAATGGCGAAAACTCGGGAATGCAACATAATATTCAATCATAACACAAGATACAAAAATAGAGAAAACTACCTTGCATAAACTCCAAGTGCTATGAAGACCATCAACCATGAACAAACTCAAGTGATGTCCCAAATCGCTACTAAAATCCACAATCTCTTACACTTATTCAACTGCCCACACAGGGGACCATAATCCAAACTTAATCCAAAACATTTCAAACACCAAGCAAGCAAGACTTCAAACGAAAATCCACACGGGATACTTCTAAGTCTGCTATCACAATCACCAAACTACTCTTCTTTCACTTTATCTGAAAATGATATTCGAAAACGTCAACAATAATGTTGGTGAGCTCGTAGGTTTGACCTTAAACCCAAAAGTTGTGTCAATATTTCAACAGCGGACAATAGTGGTATATGACAGTGAATATATGCTAACAATCCAAGACATAGCATCTCCGCTAGTCATATCTCAACATCCAATAATAAACCCGGAGTCGCAACTCCCAAATCACTAACGCACCTAAAGGGCCTACCAGCTGGAGCACAATATTAGGGCGAACCACAAAGAACCTTGCATGTCAAACACAACACATGCAAGTACCACACATAACCTTGCATGCCAAACACATCACATGCAAGTACCACACAGAACCTTACATGCCAAACACAGCACATGCAAGTACCACACAGAACCTTGTCATGCCAAACACAGTACATGCAGGTAAATCAACACATAATATTCACATAGCAGTCATAAGCACATATCTTGTCCCAAAAACAAAACCACATTTCGCAGAGATCAATTCAAAACATTTCAAAACACATTTGAGTATCATTTTCCCCCAACGGAAAAATCAATAAAAAGTGGGGCTACGAGAACTCACCTCAAGCAAGTCTTTCGCAACCCAATCTCAATCACACAAGCAAATGCAACAACGCCCGCACACAACCTAGTCCAGTTAATGTCCTAATTTAATCATCCAATTCCAAAACAATCTTTACGTTTGATGCATAGTGTTTTAGACGCGTTGTACAATTACCCAAAACAGTTTAATGGTGTGATGGTTGACGACTTAACTCCACAATCCTATCAATATCATTCCCCGATAATACATACTTATACTATTTAGAGAAAATAAATAAGTAATATAAATAAATATTTATAATTAATAATTATAAATATATTTCGACAAGTCCATTCGGTAACCCTTAGACACTTTAAAATAATCATTATACGGTTGAAAATGAAACGTTTACTCATAATAAACACATTAGAGAAGTTTCGAGAAAATTTATATTTTTTGTCTTTTAGTGAATTAATTAAATAAATAAAATAATTAAATATTATTTTATTATTTAAAATCAAAAATCATGGTTTTAAGAAAATTTCTAAGAATAAACTTTTTACGAAATTTCGACATGACCCGTACATTTATACAATGTTTTCCAAGGTTTCAAACCTTATTTTCAACAATTTTTCACAAATTCGACACTTTTCGACAAAATTCCAAAATCTCAATCTTTAACGCTTACCAACACTTTTTCCTCAAAATATCATTCAATATCACTTCGTAAATACATTTCCACTTTTAAAAGTTCGTCAAAATTCTCATAACTACTAAATATCGCTTATTGGGATTTAAGGCCCAACAATGGTCCATTAGGACTTTTATAAGTCAAAAATATAATTCAAGTCCAAAACCAAGGTCCATTTACATATATAAGTATATATTTATAAGTAGAAAATAATCCGGACCACAATAAGCCCTCCTATTAAGCCGCGACTAAAATAGACTTATTGAGCCGTGAATCCAATAGCTAAAAAATACGTATATTGAGCTTGAGAATAAGCTAATAAGCTACGTATCGCATTTGGTTACTACCATAAGCCTCAAAAATAGTCCACAATATACGCCATAATACAAAAATAATCAAAATCACTTTCCTAGTAATTTTGGGAAGATTTCGTGGCATATAAGCCCAAAATAAGCCAAGAAATAGCTTAAAAATAAGTCCGAATAAGCTATATAAGCTACTATCCAAAAATAAGCATTCTAGCATTATATATTATTCAACCATCATGACCACGACATCAAAACTACAAAAACCATCTGCTTCCTTTTCTTACTACACGAACCAAACACCTTCTTTTTCTTTCGTTTCGCTTCCAAAAATCAATTTTCATAACGATCAACTTGTACTACTAACATCTATGCATCAAAATAAACCCAAAAGGACAAACAAAATTTAAATTTGAAAACTTACAAGAAAATCTTCAAAAATATATATTTCGACATGAACCGGACAACTCAACGTTGTTTAAATGAATACTCAAACACTCGTATCAACCCGAAATATCACGTTCTCGATCAAAGTTAGAATTTTTATGGTGGATTATGGTGGTTGGGTGGCGGACGAAACACACACACATACACCTATGTGTGTGTTTTTATTTTTTTGAAATAAAATGGATAATGATCAAATGTTTTTAGTGGAAAGCATATAAATGTACCACTCCTAGACAAGTTAGCTAAAATTAAGCCATTTTGTTCCCCTCTTTGACTTCTTGACCGGCCATGGATCCAAAGTGGTCTCGGGCCTTTTTTTCGTGTTGGGATCACTTAAATACTCGTAAAACTCAACCGTAAAATTTACACCAAAGTTAATTAGCATTTTTATTCACCTTAAAAATACTTTTCCATTAACCTAGAGTATTCACATGACATATTTTCACTTTAAACCCTTTCAAAACTCACTTGGACATTAACGGACGTGTCAGCCTCGTTTTTCGGCATTTCTCAAAATTTATGGGTCGAACCACCCGGAATACAAATAACAAAATAATACCTTTAAAAAAGGATTATTAATCACAATAAACCTCAAATCATCACATATCTCATAAAATCACCACCGTCAACACGGTACAAAATCTGAATAAACTGACAAAAGTTAAATAGTCAAAAGACTATTAATGAAATATTCAGAACACAAAAAGGGCAAAGGTTACAAAAACACAATCATGCATACATCAAATAGAAATAATATGCTTGAAGCATATTAGTATAACATACATAAAAATTAAATTACAAAGGTCCTAATTTGTCTAGTTTGCCATAAGAAACCATTAGACTTGCTTGCAAAACAAGAGGGTTGGACATTTATTTGAAAACGAGACGGTGGGCATGTAACATGCTTAGTTGGTTGTTGGTGGAGACTTTGGAGCGGAGGTGGTTGTTGGAGGGTAGTCACGTTGGACTTGAAGTGGTGGTTGTGGACGAGTAAGAAGAAATTCAATCCAATTGAGAACTTCACTCAAGGTTAGGAATTATTTTTGGTTAAAAATGCAACAAGGACAAAAGCCAATATGCTCTTCAACTTGATTTAAGTTGAGGGTGTGTGGCAAGTTTGGAGAGTAGGGTGATGAGGGATTGTTACGTTAGGAAATATGCATGGCTAGAATGTTTGATAAGTTTTAAAGTTGATTAATGTCATTAATGAGCATTTCTCTACTTGGAGATGGAGGTAGTGGAGGTTGAGTTTGGTTGTCACCTTGAGGTAAGGGTGAAGTTTGAGCATGAAGCACACTAGCAACATGTGGATTGATGAGTAAGTGAGGAAATGAGGATTGTGTGTGTTGAGTTTGATTGACACTTTGTGGTAGAATGAAAGCTTGTCCAACATTAGTGTCACAAGAATCACCAAGTAAAAGTGAGTGAGGTTGTAGTCAATCATGGTTTGAGAGAGTAGTAAGAGGGTTTTCTTGAAATGATTCTTTGAGAGGAGATTGTGGTTTGGGCATTGGTGTAGGCAAGTTAACATCAACCTCATTGGATGTGTGACAATAGTTCAACTTCTTTCTCCATACGGGTCTTACGTACATTTTGGCAACCCTTGAAGGTTTGGGTAAGGGTTTATGAAGGGAAGACATTGGAGAAGACAAGTGGAATGTGGTGATTATGTTGAGGATGAGGGTTTTTTTATACTCGGAAGATGATGTGATTATATATGGATGGACATTGTTAGAGAACAAATCCAAGGAATGTTGGTGAGTATTGGAAAATTATAGCTGGGTCTATGTGGAAGAGGGTCAAAAAGCAGAAAGAAACAATAAAACCCGTGTACTGAATGGTCGGCCCCCTTATCTATGGTGCCGGCCCCCTTATTGATAAGGGGGCCGCCCATCTGAGACTTTTCAGATGGCCAAATTTTTTATGAAAAGTTTTGTTTTGGTGATTAATTTGCAGCAAGTCCTAAATTTTTATAGCAATCAAGACTATAAAATTTAGCAAGCAAGAGTATAAACATGCAAAGTCCTAATAACAATCAAGCCTAATTCACATAACATTTAGCAAGCAAGTATATATATGAATAAGCATGCAATAAGGTAAATAGAAATCTTTAATGAAGAGCATATTAATTGAAGCATTAGCACATAGTTGTAATGCTTCTAATGTTCCTAAGATTTCTTAAATAATAGAAGTAGGTCATAAACGCATTTAAATGAGGCTTGTGTTTGTATTTATAACCTTAGTGTGTGCCTATATACGATAAATGTGGAGTAAGGATTATTTCGACTCTAATATAAGAAAACCTAAGAAATAATCAAAGTGCTCCTTGATTTAATTTTGCTCAGTCAAAAGTGTCAAAAAATATATATTAGATTATATATTTTGACAACAAGTGTGAGATCATTATGCATGATTTGAAAAATGTTTTTAGCATATATCAATAATGTATGAAAATAGATTTTTCATGTAATCCTAGTCGTGAGAAGGATTTTGGGAAAATAGATTGGGACTAGCATATGCATATATTAAGTGTAGAATCTTAAACCTTGACAAAACCGAGGTTACGTAATTTTGTATAAAGATTATTTTTTGAATAATTCCTAATCATTTATTTTGTGCAAAATAGAATCCTAGACTCAGATTTGAGGAGGAAAAATAAAAAAAATTATGTACTGTCAGATGGCCGGTCCCCTTAAATACATGGCCGACCCCCTTATAATTAAGGGGACCATCCGTTAAGAGCTAAGGGGGCCGCCCATCTGAAGAATTAATTTTCCTACTTTTTTGATTTTGGCATTTTAGCTTTGATTGTAGTTCATTGTTCTTGTTCACTTTTAAGTTCTTATTAACATTTATAGGGATGAGAGCACTTAATGAGTACTTAATCAATTTGTTCCATCATTCCTAGACCTAGACGTAAGTAATTAAAAGGCTCACGTTTAAGTGTTTTAGTCAGAATATCGGCAATGTTATCTTCCGATGAAACCTTTTCTATGGAAATATTCCCTTTTTGAACATTGTCACGAAGGAAATGGTGACGAATTTCAATGTGTTTTGTACGTAAACTAAGAAAATTAATAACTAATTAAAACTAAGAAAATAGAAAAAGACAAAAAATAAAAGTTATAAAAATTCTGAAAAAATAAAATT
>BQNB010125457.1:0-19764 GCA_026074375.1 Tanacetum coccineum | reverse complement strand
TTCTTTTTCAGACATGAAAGTGTTCTTTGTTCTCTGGAGTCATGTTCAATACTGTTTCAATTGTTGTATGTTGTTGTATTGCATGATTACCTTCCGTTGCAGCAACAACTTTAACTAGTACAGTAGATGGCACGTAGGGACCAAATAATATGCTTTTTCTCAGTCCCTCGCCATTTGGTTTCGTGTCAATGTACCATAGAAAACGTGATCTCCATTGTGAATATCTTCCTGGTCCAAGCATTGGTGGACGATCTTTTGAACCAGCTGCCATGATATTGTTGTGCATTTGACTATCTGTTAAGGATGTGTTGACTGGAGTAGACATGATGAATGAATGAATATGTATTATGAAGTGTGAAAGTTGTTGGATCTTAAGTGGATGTGATGTGATTGAAGTTGTGGTCTTGTATGCAATTCACGTTTACGGGATTTTACACGTCTATGATTAAAACCGATAAATGAATTAACGGGATTTTACAAAATCAATAGACAAACTGTGAATGAATAATCGATTGATGTTGATGTGTGTTTGTTGAATGATTAGTCATTTTAAGTCCTTTGTTTGTTGTTTGATTTGATGTTTTGTTATTTCTTGGAAAATTAGGTTTTCAAAACAAGGGTTTTCAATGGACAAAACGCAGTGTCTTTAGTCAAAACGCAATGAGACAAAACACAATGATCAATAGCAACCTTGAGACAAAACGCAATGATTTGTTAAGATTTGCGCAGCATAACGTTTAGATTTGCTATATAAGTGGTCTTCAATGAGGCAAAATGCAGTCTTCAATAAGCAAAACGCAATGACCAAAATGCAATGACCAAAACGCAGTGACCAAAACGCAGTCTTCAATAATCAAAACGCAATGACCAAAACGCAGTCTTCAATAATCAAAATGCAATGACCAAAACGCAGTCTTGTTATTTTCAACAAACCGCCGGCAGTATTAAATAATCAAACCGCCTTAGTTTAAAGTAACTCGCCGTTTGAAAACAAATCAAACCGCCTTGAAAGATGACAACTCGCCGGTTATGTGAGCAACTCGCCGCCTATATAAAATAATCAAACCGCCGTTTGTTTTTTTTTTTGAAATTTGGGCATGGTAACGATTCTTTTTGCACAATATTATAAGCAACTCGCCGTGAACCTGTCAAATCGCCTCTTAGACAAGCAAACCGCCTTCAACTAAGGCAAACCGCCACCTTTTTTAAGCAACTCGCCTTCAAAATTTTTAATTATATAAAAGCAACTCGCCTTTGACCAGGTCAACTTGCCGTGTACTTTAATCATGGATCTTGTTCCCTCTCTTGTCAACTCTCCGTGAAGATAAAACATACATTTATTCGTATATCTTTATGAATCTTCCAAAATGAAGCAACCCTCCACTTAGAACATAAATAAAATCCGAATCTTGTAAACTTTAAAATCGAACTAGGAGCTTGTAAAACACTTGTAATGGTAACTCACTAACCTTTTTAGCATTACTAACAAGAAAAACAACACGATCAACCAACAAAATGAGCCCAAAAATTAATTTTGAGCCGTGGGGTGTTCTTGAACAAAATAAGCCACGATATTTGAGCTTTTAACCACAAATGAATCACGAATCCACCCTTGAAGCTCTGATACCAATTGTAGGATCCCAATTAACCCTTCACTTCATATCATACAACATGAATCGAACTAGAAAAGAGATAAAGAGAGTTGATCTTTTAGAGAGAGAAAGAGGAGAAAGAGAAATTAGAGAAAGAAGAAAATGGAATTTTTATTAATGAACCAACTAACTTTTCCAAAGAGAAAAAGTTACTTATATACCCCGACACATTGAGTGACGTCCGGGATATTTGACTAGTACCCGGACTCGGGTCTTGTTTGGGAATAAACCCGAAACATATACAATATTAGATTAACTATCGAGCCCGATTCCCGATTCTTTCCTATTACAACGTTAACTAATTGTTTGACCGAGACTAAAATACATAATGGACGAACTTCATGTTCAACTCAATATTTTGAGGCTAACAGATTTCCTGATCGAAGTACCCCTTGAAGATAACAAAAAGGAAGCAGAGGAGAAAGGAGACGCAAAGCCAACGAAAACAGAGCCAGGCTGCGAATAGAAACTATCTGTTTGGGAATAAACCTGAAACATATACAATATTAGATTAACTATCGAGCCCGATTCCCGATTCTTTCCTATTACAACGTTAACTAATTGATTGACCGACACTAAAATACATAATGGACGGACTTCATGTTCGACTCAATATTTTGAGGCTAACAGATTTCCTGATCGAAGTACCCCTTGAAGATAACAAAAAGGAAGTAGAGGAGAAAGGAGACACAAAGCCAACACAAAGCTCCGACGGTTCCGGCACAGGACTGATGCTGATAGATCCCGAGGGAAAAGAATACACCTATGCCTTACGCTTCGGATTCGAAACAACAAACAACGAAGAAGAGTACGAAGCGTTATTGGCTGGGTTGCGAATATCACAAAAGATGGAAATTACAAGCTTGGCAATTTCTGTAGATTCACAGTTGTTGGTAAATCAAATAAAAGGTACTTACGCATCCAAGCAATCAATGATCAGAGAATACTTACAGAAGACCAAAGAGGCTTTGAATGGATTCGACAGCTACACGATCGAGCACATCCGAAGGAACCAAAATAAAAAAGCTGATGCATTAAGCAAGCTGGCTTTGATGACCTTCAAACATCTCACCAAGGAAGTGCTGGTCGAAGTCCTACCGAAGCGATCAATAGAAGAAAAAGAGATCCTACAGGTCGAAACTAAGGAAGGGGAAAGTTGGATGACTCCTATCCATGAGTATTTAGTGAGTGGTCTACTGCCGGAGGACCCAAAAGAAGCTAGGAAGATCAGAGTCAAGGCACCTTAATACAAGCTGATTAGAGGAAACCTATACCGAAGATCCTTTTACACCCCATGGCTTCACTGTGTAGCTTCACCATAGACTGATGACACCGTAAAGGAGGTACACAAAGGTTCTTGTGGTTTCAATACAGAACCACGATCGATGGTGGTTAGAATCACAAAGCAGGGGTATTACTGGCCGTCAATGCACCGAGATGCTATAAAGGTACTTCAAGACTGCGAGAAGTGCAAGGAGCAATCTGCAATAAGGAAAGGAGTAGAAAGCAGCGCGATAACAGCCGGTGTGGATGGCCATTCAGTCATTAGGGGATTAACATCCTAGGACCATTGGAAACAACTACCGAAGGTTTAAAATTCTTGGCAATAGTCGTAGAACACTCTACGAAATAGGTGGAAGCAAAACCTTTGACCATTATAAACGGAAGGCATGCAGAAAGATTCGCGTGGGAATACATAGTGTACAGATTCGAAGTGTCACGAACAATCAGCTGAAAAGACAAGAAGTATTTCCGAGAAGGTATTTTCGTAGATCTCTGCAAAGGATTAAAAGTAACACAATCCTTCTCCCCTATTACGGAGAATATGGAAATAATGAATCATATCAAAAAGCAATTGAATCGAAGTCAGCAAGGATAGGTAGACGATCTTGCTCAAGTATTGTGGGTACATAGAACGCTTCTAAGGAATAGCCAAAAGGAGACACCGTTTAGCCTAACTTACGGCTCCGAGGCTATAATCCCTATATTCGAAAATGATGTTGCTAAAGATGATAGGGGAAAGATAAAGGAAGTTGACAAGAGAAGAGGAAACAAGGAAATAGCTTCAATCGAAGAAGCCTACTATCGAAGCAAACTCCACAAGCACCATAACGAAAGGAGTAATCACTCCATTTATAAGATTGGAGACTTCATTTTACTTTCGCAAAACAACACAAGAAGCACGCATATATGGCAGGGTCCTCACATGGTAAGCGAAGTTCAAGGAAGGGGGATCTACAAAATAATTGATGCATCCGATCACTTGTTGAATCAAACAGCAGAGGGTATGAGCCTTTGTAAGTTTTACATGTAAAACTTACCTTTTACAGTCTTCTTTATTATAACTAAACTCATTATTTTGACTATTTGCAAAAAGTGTAGCAAACTAAGTGTTCATACGGGGGATGATGTAAATCTTTCTACACTACTAATGAAACAGATTTATTCTAAAATTTTTGTGACGATGCTTATAACAAAAAAAACATCTATAACATTCACTACTAATGAAACGGATTTATTGAACTAATACTATTAAGTTCAATGTTCGAAGGGATGTTGTGGGACCACACATGAGCCCTACAAAAAAAACATCCATAACATTCACGTTAACTTTCCTTATTGCTTCTTTTAGCCTTGAGGAAATAATGAAGTGGGTCGCAACCCTTCATTTGAATATTGACAAATAAGTCAAAAGTTTAAGGCCATGCATGAGCCTCCGCTTGATGAAGCGCATAAAGGAGTCAGACTAAAAGTCCTCCAAATCCTCGAACATGATTAGGGACTTTGTTCCCCATGGAAACCTACCTTTAGGGTTGGTGCAAGATATTCGATTGCATAATTGACAACTTAAGGCCACACTTGAGCCTTCATTTCATAAAGTGCGAAACTTTACTTATAAATGATAAAGGGGTCAAACTAAAGTCCCCCAAAGTCATGACAAGAAAAGCAAAGGATATCATAAACAAAATGTGGGACTGCGTCCCTATATTTAACCCCCCAAAGAGAGGATACTATTCAAAGTCAACCTTGAAGGTTGACATAAACTGTTCATACAATGGCCATGATATATGTGAAAACACATATCCGTTTTATATAAAAATAGCCCTAAAAAGACAAAATTATGTTTAAATGCTTGAATATTGCTTGTTTTATCTTTGTGATTGTGTATGTATGGATATTGCAAAAATCTCAAGAAAACGGTCAAAACGGACAAACCCTTGGTCAACATTAGTCAACCACTAAATGACAAAAACCCAAAAATACCAAATCCGTCCCTCAAAGAAAACCAAATTACAAAAATGGTCCCTAAACCCTAACGGTGTTAACTCTTTAATATATAAAGAGTTAACACCTGTTAACTCTCATATAAAAACCTACTTGTCCCGGCCCAATTCCTTTTCTCTTTTATAAACCCAGGTCCGAGCCCAATAATACCCCGGGTCAAACCAAAGTCAAACGCACCCTTTTATACAAAGTTTTTTACGCGCGAAAATTTGTTACCACTGTTCACCGTCTTCTTTGATTTACCTTGAGCATAAAACAAAGGGCAAATGCAAATTAAGTACGTGGAAAGGTAATTCAAGTGATAAAGGACAACGTGGCAGAGTTATACATCACCAAAGCTTCTCATTGGTGGAAACCCACAAGAAGGGACATGGTGGCATTGTAAGAAGCACACGGGGAAAAGGAAATTTGCACTAAAAGGCTTGAAAAAGAAGCACAATGGCTCTGACACATGGAATGCCACGTTGGCAATCCGTGTGCTCACCAAAGTGATCCAACGGCTAAAGATAGAGATCCAATGATTGGTTAGATTGAAGGGACAGGATCCAAGGGAGCGTATACCTGACTCAGGGGCCTAGAAGCATCCTTTCAGCACTATAAATACAAGCCGTCACTCACACACAAAGGGGATCTATAAATATATCTAGTTTTTTGCTTTTAAAATTTTAGCTTATGTAGTTTTTAGCTTTTAAACTTTAGCTTTTGTAATTTTCAAATTCAGTTATTGTAATTCATTTTCAAAAGATTGTAATCACTTTTCAAGTTAATGAAATCTTGTGTTCTTTTATTCAATCTATCATAATCTCTTATCATTTTCAAATGTTTCCAGTAACTATTCCAAAGCTCCTATTAAGCTCATATAAGCTCTTTGAGTCTCTAAGCTCAAATTGAGCTATTAATAAGCTCTTAATATACTTAAATCTAAAAATCAACTTAATACCTTGGCTTATTGGATTTTGAGCTTTTTGGAAGATGAGCTAACCATGGAAGAGCTCATAAGGACTTTTACTGGCTTATTCTCAATAAGTCAGAGCTTGTAGATAACTCAATTGGGCCTTTTATTGCCTTTGTTTAGCTAAGGCCTTTGTAAGTTTTCCTTAACCTTTCTGTCTTTAAATTCCTAGTCTAGATTTGCTTATTTTGCTTATTTCTAGCTTATTTGTGCTTAATACTGTTTCATTGAGCTTATTGATAATGTTTGATCATCTGTTTTTAGCTTTTGTAGTTTAGATATTAGTTTTTCATATTTTGTCTTAAAAATCATTAAATATCCCAAAAATAAGTAGCTTAACTCTTAGTTCTTTGTTTCTGGCTTATTTGCTTATTCATATAGGCTCATTGGATTTGTCATAAGCTATTTGTTATCTGGTATTTAGGTTTTAAGCTCTTAATTTCATTTTCATAAGCTTAAATGGTATTGAGTATGGTTAAAGGACTGTTTGGCATAGCAGTACTAACTGAGAGTTAGTACTGCTTGTGTTTATTTTGGTTTCTTAATTTGAATTTGAAGTTCATTTGCAGGATCATAAGTTAGGATTTTAGATAGTTGTTAGGGTTGATTAAAGTTTTCATAGGAAAGATTGATATAAGTTCAAAACTGCTATGGTTTCTTTTGCATTTTAAGCTTGAATTGCTTCAAGTAGTGGTAATAACTTTATTTTCTTTTAGTTTAATGAATTATAAGTGTCAAAGCAAGTTTTTAGGCCTGCACTTGAGAAATCTTTGGTTCTAGTCTTTTAAGTGGTCAAATGCATCAGCAACTTTAAACTGCAATTAGTCATTTTTAATCTAAATTTTCAGCTAGTTAAAATAACTTTTAGCTTTTCAAATTTCTTGCACAAGTATATTAAAAGGTAGTTTAAGTATTTTTGAACTTATTTTAGCTTATTAGGTAATTTGTTTTTAGCTTTCAATTAAGCAATTTGTATATTTGAAATCCAAAAAAAACAATTCAGTATGTTATAGGTTAAAAGGCTAATTTCATTTAGCCTTTTCATTAAGCACTTAGTTTTCAAAATAATTTTCAAAAGTAGATTAGAGTAGTTATTTAGTTATAGTATAAGCTTTAATAAGCTATTTCCCCACATGTTTGGGTCTCAGGTTTAGTCAAGAGCTTATTTTAGTTTTTATAGCTTATATTCTTAAACTTTTTCTTATTTTGTTCTTAAGTTTGCTTAATATGTTAGTTTAATTTAGAATTGAGCTTATTAAGTCAGTAGTGTTAGCTTATTAACTTTCTCATTAAAAATCCAAAAATACCAAGTCAGTAGCCTGTAGTTTTTTAGTGCTTTTTCTTTGCTTATCTGTTTTTCAAAATGAAATTGGTTTGCAATTATAAGTAGCTTAATAGCTATGCTTCAAGTAGGTAAAAAGCTTTTTGGCCTAAGGATCCACTTCTAAGCTTAAATATAAGCTCAAAAGTCTGCTTAGAGACTGTTTGACTTGTAGTTTTCATGACAAAACTAATTTAGATTTTCAGTTCTTATTTTGTTTTCTATTGCTTATTTCTTTCTAAACCTACTTATTAGGATTACCTTAGGTTAGTAGTAGCTTATTTTGACTTGACCTTAGCTTATTTCTACTTGTTAAGTTCTAAAATTCTACAAAAAGCCAAAAAAAGTAGTTAAGTAGTAACTGTTTAGTTATAAGCTGTTTTCTAGCTTATTTAGGACTTTTCATAAAAAGTTTCTTTTATTAAAAGTGTTTATGTTTAGCTTATTTACAACTTTACTTTTATAAGTTTTTAAAAAAAATAAAAAAAGGGGAAGGTGGAAATTGGGGGTGAGCAAGGCTCGAACCCCCGACCTCAACACCCTCAACCCTTTTATAACACACACCTCACTACCATTGTGCCCTGGGGTCTTTTTCTTTATAGGAATGCAAAATTAAATATTTGTACTCATTTTTCCCTTTTAAACTTAATAAGCTGTTTAAGCTTATTTCATAGCTTATTTGTTAAGCTATGACCACAAGTTTATTTTTCTTAGGATTCTCATCACTTTTAGGATTTTTGGGAATTTTTCGTAATTTTTCATTATTGTTTGTTATTTTTAAACACTTCTTTTTGTTAAAAACATAAAAAAATCATAAAAAATAGAAAAATAATCAAAAAAATATAAATCTTTTTTAGAAAATTTTCTTTTGTCGTAAAGTTTCTAGGAAAATTAGTTTTGACTTCGTAAGGTTTAATTTGCAAAATTTTGATTTTTAAAGAATGGGATTCGTTCCCGTTCACGTTTTTCGTGATTTTAAGCTCATTTCAACTCCGTTTTTGTTCTAGTTTTCTTTAAACTTGCTTTTTAGTCAATTATAGTCTATTTAAAAAGAAAAATTCAATTTATGTTTAATTTTAGAAATTTAGGGTTTTTAATTGCCATTTAGGGTTCCTATTTTGCGTTTTTAGTTAAAGTTTAATTTCCCGTTATTTGTTTTCATGCTTAACTGTTATCATTTGCTTATTTTAAATTGTAAAAGTAGATAATCAAATCAATCTTTGTTTCCAATTCAAATCATTGTCTGAACATCAACGTGGTTTCAATTTCATAAATCGTTGGGGAATAACGACCCGGGAATCATACTTCCCGGTTTATATACGTATTATACTATATATATTTGTGAAGATTTTCCTTTTTACCTTTGTCCTCAAGGGTAATTTGGTAATTTTCCATCATATTATATATATTATATTTACGTGTGTTGGTTTTAACGAATCAGGCCAACATAAACCATTGTCAAAATTAAATTTTCTAAAGGCCAAACCCTGGACAATAATAAATTGTTCAAAGGGTACATGCTACCCTTAAGACTGAATTAACACCAACATGGTGACCTTTAAGGAAGTTTAGAGGATTGGGGATTCACAACGGAGGCATCTGCAGGAGGAGACATTAGATTGGATGCTAGAACCAAGGATGGGGTAGCCCTTTGAGAAGAAGGCAAGGGGACTTGAGTCCTTGAAGGAGCAGGTCTTTACAGAGTTGGGGGCTTCTTCGACAATAAAGCTTCAATAGGAGTTGAGGGATCCTCCACAAACTCATTCAACCAAGGGAAGGTGGCGGTGGCAAGATCGTTGCTGGCCTGAGTATGATCCTTCTTATAGGAAGAGCGATAACCTTTTACCTTTGACAAGTCAAAAGGATCATTCATATCAGCAACCTGCTCGAAAGCCCTACATCTCCTATACACGATAGCGGAGGACACAAGCTTACCAACAAGGCTACCCATTTCATCACTGCGAACAAGTTCCATCGCAGCATAGGGAATGACCTTTGATACCGCCTCTTGTTGGGAATTTTGAGTTACTACTGCCAGTTCTACTTTACTACTGCTGATTCAAGATTGATACTGCTGCTAAAGACTAAAGAAATAGACTAAGTAGTTAGTACTACTAGTTATATTAGTTAGTACTGTCAGTATAAATGTTAGTACTGCCAGTATAGTTAGTACTGTTAGTTAATAGTTAGTGCTGTTAGTATTATATAGTTAGTACTGCTAAAGTGATATGCATAAGATATATTAGGAATATATATGCATTATCATTGTAGGCGTTTTGTAAAGCCCATTAGGGCTTCCTTGGTGTATAAAAAGAACCCTACGACATAGTTAGAATTATCAATTTATAGTTAGTTATTCTGTAACTTTGGCAGAATATTTGCAATCAATATATTCAAGTTTAGTATTCATTGTTCTTCTTAGTATTGCAAGTTAGATTCCGCATAACTTGTAGTATTCCCAATCATAGTTTATCATATAGTTAGTTTGGATTTATCCAAGTTAACTAAGCTTTAACAAGCTAGAAGATCTGTTTATTTGGGACTTCACAAGTGGTATCAGAGCTTGTGGAGAAACTCTAAATAAGAAGAACTTTATCAGATCTAGTGTTGGGATTCTTGATTTGATGAGACAAAGTGAATAAAAGAATGAAACAAAAGGACTTAAATGCAAAAGAAGAATTCTTCAAAAGATGGAAGATTTTGAAGATCTCCTTAAAGAAGGAAACAAGATCAATATTGATGACTTGCTTAAAAAGATAAAGATCAAGTTATTAATGCTATTAAATCACATTAATTGTTGATAGGAAAGAATTAATGTTGATTAATGATAATTTAATAGTTTCCTAATTTAGTTATGATTTCCTTTGTAAAAGTCTTATGTTCTCTCTATATAAAGAGACATAGACGTATTATTTTAGTGTGCACAGAAAATCTAGTCGACTAAAGGTGTGTGTGTGTTCTAGGCGTGTGGTTCATTGTAAACGCCTAAAATGAGTGTTGTAGCCCCAAGATCAATGTTTCATTGATCTTGTTACTAGTTAGAGTAACCGTTCTAGAATTGATCATCTAGAATTAGGGTGAATAGTGAATAATATGAATGAAAAACCTTGTTGAAATAACTTTGTTCATTATGCTATTTCCGCTATGCATTTTTTCATGTTCATTGTTATTTTTCCTAGAGATTGATCTAAACAATCTTAGCTTACAACGATTCTTTAGACTTCACAATTTGTATTAGAGCTTTGCTTTGAGAAATTTTGATCTAGGAGACATGGAGCTTGAATCTACAAATAGTGGTCCTACTGCAAAGCTTCCCATACTAAAATTGGGGGAATATGAGATGTGGGCTATAAGGATTAAGCAGTACTTCCAGATCCAAGACTAATCTCTTCCTATAATACACAATGTCTGGTGAAGAACCTGCAACACAAATAGCACCAGTAGAATCTCCTCAAATGGTGTCTACTGTAAAACTTCCTATCCTCAAGAAGGGTGAATATACCCTTTGGAGCATGAGGATGGAGCAGTATCTCACTAACACAGATTATAGTTTGTGGCAAGTGATCTTGAATGGTGATGGTCCTATACAAGTAACAACTGATGAAAAAGGTGTTGAAACTGAAGTACCTCCAAAGACTGCTCAAGCACTATTACAAAGACAAAGAGAAAGAAAAGCTAAAAGCATTTTGCTCTTGGCTATTCCTGATGAGTATCAACTGAGGTTCCATGGAATAAAGGATGCAAAGTCTCTGTGGGCTGCTATCAAGAGTAGATTTGGTGGCAATGTTGAATCTAAGAAGATGCAGAAGACTGTTTTGAAGCAACAATTTGAAAACTTTTCTGTATCTGACACAGAAGGCTTAGATAAAGCATATGATAGGTTTCAAAAACTTATCAGCCTTCTAGAAGTTCATGGTGCAGCTGTTCCTAATGAAGATGCAAATCAGAAATTTTTAAGAGCTCTACCTTCATCATGGAACAATGTAGCCTTGATTATGAGGAACAAAGATGGTATAGATGATTTGGATATTGATGATCTATACAATAACCTAAAAGTGTTTGAAGCTGATATCAAAGGTTCCTCTGGATCATCTTCAAACTCTCAGAATGTGGCCTTTCTCTCTGCAGAAGACACTAGCAGCAGTAATGAAGTTAATACTGCTAATGGTGTTTCTACTGCATCAGGCCATAATTCTCAGGGACAAGCCTCTTCATCATCATATACTGATGATCTAATGTTCTCATTCTTTGCTAATCAGTCAAATAGTCCACAACTGGATGATGAAGACCTAGAGCAAATTGATCATGATGATTTGGAAGAAATTGGATATTAAATGGCAGTGGCTATGCTTTCTATGAGGGTTAAGCGATTTTATAAGAAGACTGGAAGAAAGTTAATCTTTCAATGAGGCAACGACCAATAGGTTTTGATAAAACTGAAGGATGAATGCTTATAAAACTTTCATAGAAGAGGCTATTTTGCTAGGGAATGTAGAACACCAAGAAATCAAGGGAACAGGAATGGAGATGCAGAGTATAGGAGCAGGGACAACACTAGAAGGACTATACCAGTAAGCCACTGATGCACAGGGATGTCAGGATAAATGCTTTATTGTCAAGATGGATTGGGATATTGGATTGGAGTTTATATAACCATCAAGATGAACCAACTGAGATTGCTCTCATAGTGCTACACTATCAAACTCCTCAGGAAAACTGACACAGAGGTACAATCTTGTATTTAAAAACTGTGTAAAAAATATGAAAAACTGTCAAAAACAAGTTTGATGGAACAAAGACAAACTCTTAGTAAGAGAAAGAGGTGAAAGGGGACGAAAAAATAGGTAGAGAGAGCTAATTTAAAATTGTAGCTTCAGTTAGGCCTAGAATCTGTAGAGGTACAGTTAGTTTGTTCATCAAAAAAATAGAAGATGAAATGAGTGAAAAGATTTGCAAGTATTAGGAGTTTGAGAAAAGATAAAGGTAATGCTGTCACTAGACTTACAAATCAGTTAGAACAAACTTTAAAAGAAAAATAAGATTTAAAATCTAAACTAAAACAGTTTGAAATATCTTCTAAAAACTTAAATAAACTGATTAATAGTCAAATAAGTTCTAAAGATAAAACTGGTCTAGGATATGGAGATCAATTGAATAAAATGATTTAAGTCAGTAGTGAATTGTTTTAATAGTGTCTTTGAAGTCCGTTCCAGTGTTGGTAATGACAATCAAAAAAACAAGATGATAGTTCAAAAAGGATAATGATTATCATGGCAGTTCCCAACCTTTTACTAGAACTACATGCTCCACTTACGTGGACCTATCTTTTGCATGATTGGATGAATTCTGTTTAGAGGCCTACCAGCATATAAGACTAAGTGCTAGTGTTGTCTCAAGTTGAAACAAGTCAAACACTTCACCTAGCAATACTATTGTAAAATGCCTAGATTAACTGTTAGGCTAGTGGAGTTAATCATTGAAGATTGTATCAGTGATATGATGAGGCAAATTTTTTCAATCTAATGATTCCCAAACAACAGTCAAACCTAGTTTTAAAAAGATTGAGTTTACTAAAGCTAGGAATGAACCTGTCAAATCTGATAAAACAAGCTAAAAACCTAGGATGGTCACACAATCTCCTAAGATAAATAGAAAAGATGTAATGGAAGATACACAAAAAACTGGGGAAAGGTTTTGGGTTTACAAAGAAAGCTTGTATTCGTTTTGGAAGTTCACAATCAAATTAATAAAAGACTGTGATTTTCCATGAAAACAAGAATGCCTAAAGAATCTGTTTTGGGAAAGGGTACTATGGTTCATAGGGAAGTTAGACCAATTTGGAACAACACTCAAAGAATAAATCATCAAAATAAATTTGTTCCAACTACAGTCTTAACTAGACTGTAAGAATACCAGTTAGAACAGGCCAAGGCAATATGTTATAATACTGTTACCGGCCTAAAAATAGAGTGAATGTTTCAAAATAAAAAATAAAACCTTTTCCTAAGCACTATCACCTATTAGAAAGGCCTATTTTTAATCAACAAAACATAATAACCAGAGGTTCAAAGGACAAAGATAATAATATTAGATAAAAAGGTGTTAATATATCGCTGCAAACAGCGTATTTAGTACTATTAAGGGAAATGAGGTCACTTTGTCACAGGCGCTGTTAAGACATCACAGAGATTGTGTTTGGAGACCTAAAAAGACTGATTTAAACAATGGCTCCAAAGACAATAGTGGATCATGGATCTCAAAAAGAGTAAATTATATTGATCCACAAGGCAGACTCAAGTCAGTAGTGGCTTGGGTCCCCAAGAGAAATTAATTCTCTTATGAGTAGTATGCAAAATGTTTTGGATTATGTTTCTTTGTGCTTAACATTTTGCAGGTTTAGAGTCAAAGGTTTATGATTAATCAAAATGGATATGCTGATCTGGTAAATGCTGTATGGTGGAGTTGAGGGAGTTAACAGTTTATAACTTTCTATTCATGTGGGTTATACATAATATGGATCCTTCATAATCTCTGCATGTTTATCTTATCTTTCTAGGTAGGCTTGTTGATGAATAGAGGCATGTTGTTGTATAATTATTGAAGACAGAGTTAAAACTATTAAGGCAAATATTAATACTGCTAAGTATAATTTGTACTGGTAGGCAAATGAGGTTAAGACACTAAGATACCTCAGTCTGGTGGTCCCCCTATAAAGGTTGGTGATAAGGTTGTCCATAAGGAGTTGGGTGACATAATGGAAAGGGCTGCCACTACTCGTACTGCTTCTAGGCTTTGAAGCAAAGCAGGAAAGTGGTACCATAAACTAAGACCCAATCCATGGCAACAAAACTTTAATTAGCTAAGCACTATTGGAATTGCTCAGGTTAGTGGTCCCCATGTGCCAAAAAGGCCACATTAGGGATGTAGATGCTCAAAACAAGAGTTTGATCTTGCATCTAAAATTCCAATGACACCACCCTCCTCTTAAGAGTTACCACACTTGTGAAGTTTAGGACAGTATAAAACTAAAAGAATTGATGGCACATTGTACAAAATTGTCTGATAATTAAGAGATTTTGGTGAGCATAAAAGAAAAGAGAGAAGTTGTGAGCCAAAAACAGAAAGAGAGATGTGTGCTTAAAAACAGAAAGAGTGAATTGGTGAGCAAAAAGAATTAAGAGATATTATGAGTATAAAAACAGAAAGAGAGATTGTAAGAATCTACATTGGAATGAGATTGGAGTTAATACTGCTTGGCATAAACTTAATACTTAAACTGCCATATTAAGTTAGTACTAGCAGACATATCCTTTAAATTACAGGGAATGTTTAATAACGGCTAGGCTTAAAGTTAGTACTAGTTTAGGCTAAAAATTAGTACTGCTACCATATATAGGAAAATAAATTAACCGTTTAGTACTATTAGAGGCATAACAGAAATTTCCTTATGATTAATATAGCCATTGAATATTTTCCCCAACAACAAAGCCTATAGAGTTTGACTAAAGGAAATTCATGATCTTTCTATAAATTAGTAAGATTTCTTAAAGATAAGATCAAATTTCATTCAGTCGGTCAAATTACAACCCTAAGTGCTCTCAATATAATCTCAATTAACTTTGCCAAGCTTTCATACTCACATAAACGAGCTCATCCCAGAAGTTTATTCCATATTTTCTTAATCACATGGCTAATTTGGAGTTTTGCGACAAGCCTAACATGGTGGCTTACTTACAGAAGTCTGAAGGAAGTGAAAGATTTCATCATATCATTGATTTTCTGAATGCTAGTCACATCCAGTATGCCCTCACAGAGAATCCAACAATATATGTTTCCTTTATTAAGCAATTTTGGAGAACAGCATACTGTGGCACAAGTTGCTAATTGGAAAGGTAGAACTAACTGCTACAATTGATGGACAAGTAAAGACTATTACTAAAGCCTCTTTAAGAATACATCTAAAGTTGGAGGACAATGGTGGTGTTACTACTCTACCCAATTCAGAGATATTTGAGCAACTTGCTCTAATAGGGTATGTGACTGATTCTGATAAACTCACTTTTCAAAAGGGTCATTTTTCCTCTTCAGTAAGAAGTTTCTTATTCATACTACCCCTCTGCTTGAAGCCCAAAGGAAAACAGCTTGGAGCAGTTTTAATAGCAATATAATCAAACAGGCTATAATTTGCTTGGCCACAAACAGAACTTACAATTTTTCAAAACTAATTTTTGATGCTATGATTAAAAATCTGGAAAACCCACACAAGTTTTTGATGTACCCAAGATTTATCCAAATTTGTTTAAACAAGCAAAAGAGACTCCTTCAACCCCACACACAAACATATCCTACTCCTATCCTTACACAGAAAGTCTTTAGTAATATGAAGAGGGTTTTAAGAGGTTATTCTGGAATAGATTTTTCTTTATTTCCTACTATGATCAGTGCACCTGAAACTTCTCCATCTAGAATAACATCTTCACCATCATTATCACCTCAACATACACCAGTCAGTACCCCATCAACCTCACAACCACCAAACACTCAACCCATACCTGATGCATAGGAGGCTGTTCTAATGCCTAATGAATCACCTCTCCATAGTGTTTACTCACTTGGACGTTATAGGGTAGTCTTTCACTTAATAATTTGACGATTCTGTGTACCATATTGTCTAACAAAGTTGCAGAGTTTTGAGACTGAATTAAAAGAAACTAAAAACAAACCCTAAATTTATGCTCCACCAAGGAACAGCTTATTAGAAGGGTGAAGAAGTTAGAACATATTGTGAAGGCAAGCAAATCTAGAAGAAGGGCAAGAGTGGTGGAATGATGATGAAGAAGACTTGGAGGATCCTTCCAAACAGGGGAGGAATTTGATTGAGGAGCTTGACATGGATGATGGAATTTCTTTAGTTTCCTCCACAATGCTATAATGAGGGAGGAATGGATTTATACTCATTTATGATCTAACAGCGAGCAATTAGGAGTTGTTTAGTTGCACTACATGCTCTTGCAGATGCGAGCTAAAAGAAAAAGAAGTTAATAAAACGCACGAAACTTACACGAAAAGAAATATCATTAGTATTATACTCTGGCAGTGGTAGAGTTTAGTACTAGCCAGTAGAATAGTTAGTACTAGCTGATTTAGTGCTAGCCAGTGAATTAGGTTAGTACTAACAGCTAGGAGTAAAAGGCAAAAAGACTAAGTGGAAAGCCATTATGCAAGAATATGAGCCACCAAAGAAAGTCAAAACGAGGGTTCTAGTGCTATGGTGATGGATGAAGAGTTACTAAGAAAGTGTTTGAGGAGGAACAATCAAACGCAATGGCAAGAACAAAACAAGAAAGGAAAACTTTGAAGCAAACTCTTGAATATCAAAAAATATTTGGATGAAAGGAAGAAGTTAAAGCAAACCTACTCAAGCTCCATCAATTGATTGGAGTGATTCATGTAGTGTTAAATACCATGCACAAACTTGAATAGACCATACTCTGTAGCTGAAGTTTGGAAGAACATGGTCATGTACTTAAAGAATCTGGAGGAAATACAAGGGAATGAAGTATGAAGACATTAGATTTAATATATGAAAATGTATGGGAATCAAATTCAATCCTTTGTCACTTACATTGATTTTGAAAAAGAAAAATATGGGAAAAGAAAGGAAGCAGGAAGAAACACTTGCAAGGAAAAGACAGTGAAAAGTAAGAGTGATGAAGAACAAAAAGGCAAAAGATAGAAGATGAGTAGAGAAGAAAGAACTTAAAGCCTACTTGATCTGGTTACCAAGAGAATAATTTGTATGGAAAGTTGTAAACTTTAGCTACTATGGATCCAATAGTATGATTGGAAGACTCACATGTCCCCTGACGAAAACTTCATGTATGTATCAAAATCTTTAGGGCTGATAGAAGTTCCAGATAATTACAAGAATCTTCAAGAGAAATGCCTTGAGAGATTTGACAGACAGGGAGTAATTAGACGTACATAGCTATTTAAAGCGAGGTATATGACATCAAGTCCAGAAGGTTATGACTTAATGCTTTGGGGAGATTTGAAGATCCTATTTGAGCCTGATGAAGAAGATGAAGTCTGGAGGAATCAACATGAATACAATTTGATAAGCTAGAGACTATTTGATTCTTGGAATTCATATTTTGTTGATGAACAATGGAATTGCCATTCACATGATGATAGAGAAGAAGTAATCCACTTACTCAAGAAATGCTATCAAAGATTTTAAGCATAAAACTAGAGGTTGATCATGAAAATGAGATGGCATTTGAACTTCTAAGGTTTATAAGGTCACAAGTACAGAAGTAGAAGAATATTTGGAAGAATCCTCAACAGTGCAGTCTAGAAGATTAAATACAGAAGAAACTTGAGATTTGAAGGTAAATCACAAGTTTAGGGGAGGATTGTTGGGATCACAGTATCTTCTACAACTTAGTACTGAGCAAGTTATAGTTAGATAGTACTGCATAGTACATTGATGTAACTGCCAGTATAGTTAGTATTGTTAGTATAATAGTTAGTACTACTTAAGTGATATCCATGAGTTATATTAGGAATAGATATGCATGATCACTTGACGCGTTTTGTAAGCCCATTAGGGTTTTCCTTAGTGTATAAAAGGAACCCTACGACATAGTTAGAAATATCAATTCATAGTTAGCTATTCTGTAACCTAGGAAGAATATTTTCAATCAATATATATTCAAAGTTTTGTTTACATTGTTCTTCTTAGTATTACAAGTTAGATTCCGCATAACTTGTAGTATTTATAATCATAGTTTCTCACATAGTTGGTTTGGATTTATCCAAGGTAACTAAGCTTTAACAAGCTAAAAAGGTCTATTTATTGGGACTCACATCTCCTCATAGATGATTATGATATTACTATTGTCTTGCCCTCAACCTTGGCATGAATCTGAGTTTCATTATTGACTGTTTTGATCTTAGCAGTAGACCAAAACTGTTCAATACTAGAAACATAAATAGTAGGACTAACTGTCAAGGCATACCTTATAGGGTTAGCATTTAGGAAGTCTACTATCTTAGCAAAATTAGCATTCTCTGTGGATTTTTCCAAGTAAGCAACCATATTATGTGAGTCAGCAAAAGTTAAGCCCGCCATTGATGTCGAATGTTTTAGAATCGACAATGAAATTGAATTAGGGTTTATGTATTGAGAGTATTAGAATGATTAAGAACGATTATGGTGTGATCGGATACGCTTAAATAGGTAATAAAGAAAACCTATAAGTGAAGTATCCGTTTTATAGACCAAAAATACCCTCAGCAGTTGTAACTCCAACGGTAACCTAGCAGTAGTAAGTTAGCCTGGCAGCACTAACTTTTTGCCCAGAAGTACTAACTTTTGCCCAGCAGTACTAAGTAATGCCTAGCAGTACTAAATAATGCCCAGCAGCATTAACTCTTGAGTTACCATTTTAAACTTCAATTCCATCCTTAGCAGCTTTTGCATTCCATTCCAACCATCCTTTATGTATAATCCGCTGCATATTAACACAATTAACCTCGCCTCAATGAATACTTCAGAGGTTAAGCATTCTAATACTCGCAATCAGATATTGAAATCTGCTAACATCAAATGCTTTTGTGAGAAAATCTGCAACATTCGGATCTGTGTGAATCTTGATCATCTGAATAAGCTTATTCTCAATGGAATCTCTAATAAAGTGATGTCTAATCTAAATGTGCTTTGTCTTTGAGTGAAAAACGGGGTTCTTCACTATGCAAATAGTACTCTCATTATCAATATGAATCTTAGTCTGCATAAAGTTATATCCATAATCCAGCAATTGATTTTGGATCCAAAGCACTTGTCTACAGTAATTGGAAGCAGCTATATACTCAGCTTCAGTTATGGAATTATCAACCACAATCTGCTTCTTGAACTGCCATGAAATCAATCTATACCCTAGGAATTGACAACCTCCTATTATAGACTTCCTATCTAAGCTTGCTCCTGCATAATCACTGTCAGTAAATGCCACCAAATCAAAAGGTGAATCTTTAGGATACCAAAGGCCCCATTTAAGTTGAGCTTTTAAGTATCTAAAGATCCTTTTCACAGCATAAAGATGTGAAATTTTAGGATTGACTTGGAATCTTGCACAAGCACATACTACAAACATAATATCAGGCCTTAAAGAAGTTAGATATATCAATAATCCAATCATGGATCTATACAAGTGTTCATCTACATCTTCACCATCTGCATCTTTGAGCAAAGGCTTATGGGTTTCCATGGGTGTGCTTGCTGTTTTGACATCACTAAAGCCAAATTTCTTCAAAATCTCAGTGACATACTTGTCTTGGCTTATAAAAATTCCATCTTCCTTATGTTTCACTTGCAGTCCTAAGAAGAATGTAAGTTCACCCATAGAGCTCATTTGAAACTTATTACGCATCATCTTCTCAAATTCTGTGCATAACATCTTCTTTGTAGAACAAAAAATGATATCATCTACATACACTTGAACTAACAGAATATTACCTTGGTCCCTTTTGATAAACAAAGTTTTGTCTAT
>BQNB010125456.1:2309-19764 GCA_026074375.1 Tanacetum coccineum | reverse complement strand
TAGAGCCAATCATTTAGGAACTTACACCAATTATTTGTTTCGTTACTCCATTACACCTAAACCTACCCTGTTAGATTAAGTTTAATTTACAGTTGCTAGTTGCTTAAAGTGTAAAGTTTGTATTTCTCGAGTCTTGTGTCAATTTCTATCTTTGGTGACAGTTGGAAATTTGCACATTGCAAATGGGAATGTTTATTAGTAGTCAAAGCTTATGTGATTTTACTACATTCATAATTATTGGTGAATCCGAAGAACAAAGAAATTACCGAAGGAATTATCCGGAATTGTTATGATCGTGAAGATGGTGAAACTACGCCGAGATTTGAAGTATAGTTAGTGGTAAAAAAAATGAAAAAATGAGAAAAATACAAAAAGAGAGAGAAAGTTTGAAGATAATTATTTCAAGAATTACCGAAGGAATTACACGAAGGATCGATTATTCATTGATACGTCTAAGAAAATCAACGATGTAGAGTATTGTACAAAGTGGAAGATATCACCGCTTACCTTGTAGAGTATGTAAAGTTTTGGGATGATTGAGAAGTTGACCGTTATGGGAACGCCAACTTAGGTTGTTGTTTTTTTATCTATGATCAAGACGTTGTAAATAGTTGTGTCTTTGTCATAATAACGGTTGGGAAATTAAGTGTCTAGAAATTTGTATCTCAGTCTTAATCTATTTGTTTCTTGATTTTATTTAACAACAATTTACTTCCCTCTCACCTGATGATTAGCCGCTACTATTACTCGAACGGGGATGTGATCGAGCATGTATATCTATCTAGTAGATTCGGGTGTGTATGCATGTCTCAGCTGCCTTGTTGGTTTACGACTTTTGATGAAAGTTAGAAGGTTCCTACCCTATATTACTCTACTAGTCCTAATCTTTAGCTTTTTTGAGATGGGAGTGAGCAGTCACATGTGTCTATCCCGTGGATTCGGGTGTGTATGTGTGGTCTTTGTCGCCCTCCTAGAACATTGAGATCGATGAAAGATTAGTTAGAGTAATCAACCGTACGCCTTTCCATACAAAAACCCATATTTACCTTTATAAACTTGTTACTCCTTAGCTTTAGTGGTGGAGATGTGTATCCTTGCCAAGCTTATGATAGAATACTCGTCACGACCGAGCAATTGAGCGAATTAGTTACATGTTACCACATAGATTAGTTGAGTGATTTGAGTGTTTTCATCTTCCTATTTCGTGAGGTGTTTGGTTGTGTACTTGTAATAGATCGAATAAATGCTTTAACGGAAAATATCCTTAGGGATACATTTTTGTAAACTTCTAAAGGCTACTTGAGGACAAGTAGGATTCAAGTGGGGGGATATTTGATGACATCAAATAACGTCTATTTTATAGCATCATTTATCCCATGTTATTAACCCATTTTGTATAGTTATTGCAAAGAATTGTTACTTAATCGTTTATATTTGAGAATTGCAGTAATTATGGAGTAATTGGTGAAAGATAGCAAAAGGCGCGCATTCTGGAGCTTAAATGAAGATATTTTGAAGATTACTATTCTGAAGACCAATACGCCGTATCCATCAAGAAGATACGGCGTATCCGTGCCTGCACTCACCAAAGACCACAAAAGATTAAAGATTAAAGAATACTCATATCCACATCAACGATACACAGTATACAATACTTTGGTTAACGAAGAAGAACAAGCTGGATTTACCCAATACGCCGTATCCATCAAGAAGATACGGCGTATCCATGCCTATACTTCATAAGAAATCACGAAGACATAAAGACTAATACGTCGTATCCAGAAGCGTCTATACGCCGTATCCAAGGATTATTATACATGAAGATTCTAGAAGATATCAAACGTGGTCCTTACTCCAAGAAATCCCCAATACGCCGTATCCCACATGGATGGATACGGCGTATCGAACCGACTATCAGACCCTATATATAGACGACCCAAAACTTAGTTTTAGGTATGCAAGTGAATCCCTAAACCACCAAATCGACCAATAAACGATTAGAAGAGCATAGAAGGTTAGAAAAGAGACTCAAGATCATAGGAAAACTCTTGATTTAGTCTTCGCGTAACCGAATACGCATTCGATTGAGGTTCCTTTATTTGAAATCGTACATATATCAAAATGTGGTGTATTTTTACAATGACTCTCGTCTGATACTTTAGGTATCAGCCCATGTTGATGAAGTCTAATGTTATTGGTTTGTTTATCTCGAATTGCTTAATTTATTCGTTGATTGTTGTTTATGTTTATCATTTATATCGTTCACAGTGCTTAAGTATGCGACCTATCATTCAACAGGTCTAGTCCAACATAATAAAAATGGCGCATGCAACTTCAGTGTTATTAGTGGGCGTAAGGCTAAAGAGATCTAGGATAGCTCTCTATATTACAAATTATATAACTAAGAATCCTAGGAATCACAAATATTACCTAATCCTTCCTTTAGTTTATTGAGCAAGAGTTGATTCCATAAGGTGACCTTGGTATCAACGAGTATGTTTCTTATTTCATGGTAAAGACTCGTATAATGGTCTACAAGTATATAAAGAGCCGTAAACGAATAAGTGGGTAAAGTTCCACAATGAGCTAGGGTTTAGTAAGAGCACAAACTTACTTTAGATCCTAAGATAGATAATATCAACAAAAGGATGACTTTTATGCGGAGTGCGTCTAATTGTGACAAAATTACGTGTCTAGGTCCTAGGAAGAAATACCAGTGAATCACCGCCAAACTAAGGAATTATATGCCCTTTCGAGATAAGACAATCATTGCAACTAAATAAACAAACCTGGTTAATCGATTATTCATGGTTGAAAAAGTTTTCCCTACATTAGTTCTCGACCGGCTTTTCTATCGTATTGTTGTTCATAATTGTGATGTGCTTATTGCTTTATATTTTGTCATAAAAACCTTAGGTTAGATACCCAAAACCGTGCCAGTCTCTCAGGCTGAAAACCTCCCCACCTTTTGCATTAGTTTTAGGTTTAACTTAGATAACTAAAATACAGAAAGAAATTAAGGAATTAACGATCTCGCTTCTAAGTGATCAGACACCCTACTTACCAACAAAACTACAATTGACCGGGTACACTGCCTGTTAAAGTGTTGTTTTTAGGTATAGTCGGCATAAAATAAATTGTAAAACTTGATACATAAATAATACTTACACGATGACACATCACCTCTAAACCATGCATTCCTTGTACTTAAAACCGGACCCCCCTAAATAAAATGAACATGGTTTTGATTTGGTGGTTTACTAGTGACTTTGAGTATAAATAAGTCCCTTGTGAAAGCTTTTTACACACACTTAAACACTACAAAAAGTAAAAGTCCATTTTGTTCCTTGGTAAAACTCACGGCAGAATCACAATATCAAGAAAGATTCATATGCCCCATTTGTGCAAGAACACAAGTGTTCTAGCATTATTAGTAAGCATATCTAAGGTGCTTGGGTTGTGGTATAACAAGGGTTTAAAGCAATAAGATAATTAGGGTTTCTCATTAGGGTTTAGATCTTGGGTTTGATTTATTAGGTTTAAGCTTAAGTGTAAGCTTGTGTTCATCATCCTACTTCACTTCTATAAGGTCTATTTAAATTTTAACATTTCCATTCATTCATTTAATTATATGTACATGCATGCTGTATATGTTAAACACCACTTAGGTTTATTTTTATGATTTATGGAAATGTTACAAAGATAAATATGGGTTTCGAATTTTCTATATAGATAAGTAGAAAAATATATTAAAATGAAAGTACACATTGTATATAAGTATAAATAATTTAAATGTTTAGGTTATAAATTAATTTTGTTATTGAAATAATTATTACACGAAAAATTTGAAATCAAGATTCTTGGTACAAAACCCTCTTTTTAACCAAAAAGACTCAAAAAGATAACCCTCTTTTTAACCAAAAAGACTCAAAAAGGTGATAATTTTTATTATTTTTGAAAGATTTTCTTGTACTTCTAGTCTATACTAAGATAACTAAGAAAGAAGGTTAAGAACTTTATGGTTTTTAAACCCTAAAAAGGTGAAACCCTTTTGATGGATTCGAACCAAAATTTACGAACAAAGATGAGTAACAAACACACACAAAACCTTCACAAACACCCCATGGCTCTTGATACCAATTTTAGAATATCTTAACACATGTATGATAGGATTCACTTTGGGTTTTTAGAAAAAGAAAGAGATGGTTGGATGAACACTTAGAGAGAGAAAGAAAAAGGATAATATTAGCTTAGTGTAATGTGAGAAATGAACAACCAACACCCTCTCCATGTTCATGTGTGGAGTAGGGTTGTATATATGCCTTACAATGGGCTGGATAAGGGCCTCTAGTAGGTTATCCATGGGCCTTAGACGTTCGCTTTCTAAACTTAACCTTATAATCTTACTATGAGCTATGACTATAAAATATATTGATAGTGACGATACTTTTTTGTATTTTAACAATTTTATATAATCAACAATTCACTTGAGGTGAGTTCATAGCCCCATTTTTATAGGATTCCAATGATTTACAATTCTCGAGGTGAGAAACATGCATTGTTTTACATTTGGACGGAAGTACACTTTAACTATTTACTAGTTTGCCTAAGTAGCTATAACCCACTATGCCCATGAATCATGAACTGTTTAAATTACTGATTGTAGCAGCGAATGGTTATTAAGAGATTTTTTTTGGGTACTTGATCCCCGTTCGGGTAAGTAGCGCCTCACACTTTTTGGCGATACTGAACCGATGAATGTTATTACCATGTCGGAACAATTTAGATGTTGCGAGTTTTCAACATCTACCGGGCACATTATTGCATTATTTGCATACATATTATGTTGTAGCTTTAGTGTATGAGACTTAGTGCATTTCGTAATTACATTTTGAGATATTGTATGTGTTACATATCTTGCACTTGGAAATCTTGCGGTCCTACTTTATACATTACTTAAACCTGTGAATTCACCAACTTTATGTTGACGTTTTAAAGCATGTTTTTCTCAGGTCAATAAGGCAAGAACAAGGATACATTGGTGGTCATCATTTTGGAGTCACATTATTATAAAGATTTAAGTGCATTAAATTTTAGAGTATTTGTTATGTATTATAATCTTTACACTTTTCATTCTCAGGGTGAGAAACGTACATTGTTTTATATTTAGACGCAAGTACACTTTAACAAATTACGAGTTTGCCTAAGTAGCTATAACCTACTATGCCCATGAATCATGAATTATTAATTACTGGATTGTAAGTGTGAACGTTATGAATAGATCTATTTGGTATTGACATCCCCGTTCGGGTGAGTAGCGCTCACTAGTTTCGGCGGTACTGAAACGACGAATGTATACCATGTCGGAACAATTTGGATGTTGCAGGTTAAACATCTACACTGGCACATTATTTGCATTAACTTGCATACATATATGTTGTAGCTTCAGTGTCATGAGCTTAGTGTATTTCGTAATTACATTTTGAGATCTTATATGTGTTACATGTCTTACACTTGGAAATCTTGCGGTTCTACTTTATACATTACTTATACCTGTGAATTCACCAACTTTATGTTAACGTTTTAAATCATGTTTTTCTTAGGTCAATAAGGCGAGAATAAGGATACATTAGTGGTCATCTTTTTGGAGTCACATTATTATAAAGATTAAAGTGCATTACATTTTGGAGTATTTGTTATGTATTAAAATCTTTACACTTTTTAAGGATGAACAAGATAAGCCATGGGCTTTTGTAACAAACAATTTAATTAATCCAATGTATCATTTTCAAACGACTCATATAGAGGTCATTCTCATATCTTGTTCTATTGATCTATGATGTAACACTCTCAGACCTTTATTACGCTACGACCCTATTTGGGGGTGTTACAGATTGGTATCTAGAGCCAAGGTTATAGAGAACGAGGTCAAATGTTTTTACTTGAACTATAACCATTTTCAACCATTGCATCATATAAAAAAATTTCACGGGACATACATACACTATTGAGTTGCATTAGTTGGTTATACTAGATGCTTTCATGACCTATATACGTACTTATATTATATTACGTATATTACTGTATTGGTCTTATATATATACTTATCCTAAGTTTACTTTATGTTTCAGCAAGTCATGTCGTCAATCCATTAGTTACCTACAGATCCGTTTTTACGATTCCGTGCCATGGAGATTCTCAGTGGGTTTTGATGACGAGCCAAAGGCACCTGTAGAGGCACCATCATCTCCAAACTACGTGCCTGGTCCTGAGCACACACCTTCACCAGATTATGTACTTGGCCCTGAGGAGCCAGAGCAAGCACCGCTTTCTCCAAACTATGTACCTGAGCCTCAGTACCCAAAGTGCTTGGTACCATCTAACACTAAGGCACTATACTCTTTTAGGTTGTTACAGATATAGTCATGTTATCGAATTCCGCTCATTCTACTGTGTCATATACTTCCATTTCCTCTGAGGCATGATCATGGAGTATCTCAACTGAGGACCCTTACGAGGAGGCTGTCCGATAGGCATTGGAGCAGGCATCACCACCGCTATCACCAGCCTATGTTCCTGAGCCAGTATACCTGGAGTATCTAGCTCCGTCAGACGATGACATTCTGGTTGAGTATCAGCCCCTACCTGCTGATGCTTCACCGACGGCCCTATCACCGGGCTACATTGCTGACTTCGATCCGGGGGAGGATCCAGAGGAGGATCCTGCCGACAATCTTGCCAATGGAGGAGACGATGATGATGAGTCATTCGATAATGATGATGATGCCAATGATGATGATGATGATGAGGGGGATGAAGAGGAGGAGGAGGAGCATCCAGCTCTGGCCGACTCTTCTACTGTACCTGCTATTGACCCTGTCCCTCAGCTGGGGATACAGAGGCATTCGAGATGGACGAGTCTGCACCTACACCTGTACCATCACCTAGACGTCGCACGACTAGGATGTCTGTCCGACCTCAGACACCGATGTCAGCTACTACTAAGGCACTCATCGCTGAGTATGCTTCTGCACCTACACCACCATCTCCACTTACTCTACTATCATCTCCATTCCCCCAGATTCCCTCACCACCATTACCTTTACCATCACCACCCACCCATACTAGCACTACTTATGCTGAGGCACCTTTGGGCTACAGAGCAGCCAGGATTCGGTTGAGAGCTGCATCACCACTACCATTACCTACACCATCATCACTTTTGCCACTACCTGCTACTGGTCGTATGGAGGATGTTCACGAGGCTGATGTACCACCTCGAAAGAGGTTGTGTTTGACTGCCCTCACTTCTAGGTTTAAGATTTAGGAGAGCTTAGCCGTTGCTGCTAGACAGTCGGGGTCTTTTGTGGCCTGTAGAGCTGATTATAGTTTTGTGGATACTGTGGATGCCAGCATCCGAGCTGCTGAGGAGAGAGCGATGGCTGTCGTAAGGGTGGTAAACTAGAGAGTCAGTTATCAGGCAGATGTTCGTAGGAGAGAGAACGAGGAGTTTTATACACGTCATCAGGATGCCCAGGATGACCGTGCTGCTGTGAGAGCTGAGATTGAGGTATTGAGGAGAGAGAGGCTTGCTTACGATAGAGAGTAGTGAGACCCGTCATGCCTTGGCTAGGTCTGAGGCTCACAACAGAGTGCTAGAAACACATATTGCTACTATAGAGACTCAGCTGTATCGCTTGGAGTGGCAGCGTTAGGACGCCAATGATTATGCGACGGAAGCTATGATGCGTATCCATGTTCTGGAGGCTAGAGCATGCATTGACACTTTAGAGGATACCGGCAGTAGTGCTTAGTTTTACTTTCTGTCATGTCATAGATATCATGTATAGCCTGTTAAGTATTATGGGTAACTCCCAGCTAGCAGGCTGTAGGGATTTTGTTTCATTTGTAACTATCATGTATGCTAAGTATTATGGGTTATTCCCCGCTAGCATGGACGTAGGATTTGTATTTTTCATTTTTGTAGCAAAACTATCATGTATGTTTTCAAAGTTATATATGATGATGATGTATTATGCCATGTCGATCTCACTTTGGTTGTATATTTCACTGTGTGATGTGATCTCATTTTATTTATTGTGCATATGTCATGTCGCGTTTATGATTATATGAAATCTAACGTGTATTATATTTTCTTGTGATTTGAAGAAAATGCCACCAAAGAGAAACGCCGCAACAACCACCACCACACCTATGACCGATGCTCAAATTAAGGCACTAATTGCCCAAAGAGTTGCTGATGCATTGGCAAAAATCAAAGCAAACAGACGCATAAATGGCGATGACAGCTATGATGCAGGGAGTGACGGAAGAAGAAGAATCCACGTTGCTCGCGAGTGCACCTATAGCGACTTCCTGAAGTGTCAACCCCTTAATTTCAAAGGTACTGAAGGAGTCGTTGGGTTGACTCAATGGTTCGAGAGGATGGAATCAGTTTTTCATATAAGCAACTGCGTAGTCGGAAATCAAGTCAAATTGACACCTGTACCTTACTTGGGAATGCTTTGACGTGGTGGAACTCCCACGTTAAAACTGTTGGTCACAATGCTGCTTATGGCATGCCGTGGAAAATACTCATGAAAATAATGACCGAAAAATACTGTCCCATGGGAGAGATCAAGAAATTAGAAATTGAAATTTGGAATTTGAAGGTAAAGGGTACTGATGTGGAAAGCTATACCCAACGCTTTCAGGAGTTGGCTTTGTTGTGCGAGAGGATGTTTCCCGAAGAGTCTGATAAGGTTGAAGAGTATGTCGGTGGTCTTCCCGACATGATCCAAGGAAGTGTGATGGCGTCTAAGCCAAAGAAAATGCAGGATGCAATTGAGTTTGCAACTGAACTGATGGATCAAAAGATCCGTACTTTGGCTGAACGTTAAGCTAAAAATAAAAAGAAGTTTGAGGATACTTCAAGGAACAATCAAAACCAACAGCAGCCTTTCCAAAGGCATAATGTGGCACGGGCCTATATCGTTAGGCCTGGTGAGAAGAAACCGTACGGAGGATCTAAACCTTTGTGCCCCAAATGCAACTACCATCACGAAGGACAATGTGCACCAAGGTGCAACAAATGCAAGAAAGTTGGCCATCTGGCTCATGATTGTAGGAGTGTTGTTGCTAACACTAACACTCAGCGAGGTGTCACTTGCTATGAATGTGGGGTTCAGGGGCATTACAAGAAGGACTGCCCAAAGTTGAGAAACAAGAATCAGGGAAATCAAGCTGGGAATGGTAATGATGTGGCAAGGGCTTATGTTGTGGGCATGGCAGGGACACACCCGAACTCCAATGTTGTTACGGGTACGTTTCTCCTAAACAACCGTTATGCTTCGATTTTATTTGATATTGGTGCCGATAGGAGTTTCGTGTCTACTGCATTTAGTTCTTTGATTGATTTCGTTCCAACTACACTAGACCATGGTTATGACGTCGAGTTAGCTGACGGTAAAATAATTGAATTTAATACACTTATATAGGGTTGCACACTAAATTTTTTGAATCATCCATTCAACATCGACTTAATGCCCGTAGAGCTCGGTAGCTTTGATGTCATAATTGGTATGGACTAGTTAACAAAATATCATGCCGTAATCGTCTGTGATGAGAAACTTGTTCGTGTTCCCTTTGGAAATGAATTTCTAATTTTTCATGGTGATGGAAGCAACAACGGACACGAGTCTCAGTTAAACATCATCTCGTGCACCAAAACTCAAAAGTATTTGCTAAAAGGATGTCAGGTCACTTTGGCACATATTACCGCAAAGAAGGCTGAAGACAAGTCAGAGGAGAAGCGACTTGAAGACGTACCAATTGTTCGAGACTTTCTTGAAGTTTTTCCCGAGGACTTGCCGAGTATTCCACCAGTCCGACAAGTGGAATTTCAAATTGATTTGGTACCTGGTGTTGCACCTGTAGCACGGGCGCCTTATCGGTTAGCTCCGTCCGAGATGAAAGAATTGTCGGATCAACTGCAGGAACTTTCCGACAAAGGCTTCATAAGACCCAGTTCCTCACCTTGGGGAGCTCCGATCTTGTTTGTCAAGAAGAAGGATGGATCATTATGGATGTGCATCGATTACCAGGAATTGAATAAGCTAACGATAAAGAACCGTTATCCACTTCTAAGAATTGATGACTTATTCTATCATCTTCAAGGGTCGAGCGTCTACTCGAAGATCGACCTGAGGTCGAGTTATCATCAACTGCGAGTTCGTGAAGAAGACATCTCGAAGACCGCTTTCAGAACTCTTTACGGCCATTATGAGTTTCAAGTTATGCCGTTTGGTTTGACTAACGCACCGGCTGTATTTATGGACCTCATGAATCGGGTGTGCAAGCTGTATTTGGATAAATTTGTAATTATCTTCATTGACGATATTCTGATTTACTCAAAGAGCAAGCAAGAGCATGAGGAGCACCTTAAGTTAATCTTAGAGTTGCTTAAGAAGTAGGCGTTGTATGCTAAATTTTTCTAAGTGTGAATTTTGGATTCCCAAAGTACAGTTCCTCGGTCATGTAATTGACAGTAAGGGCATTTACGTGGATCCTGCCAAGATAGAGTCTAGTAAAGATTGGGCATCTCCTAAGACACCAACGGAGATTCGTTAATTTTTAGGTCTCGCTGGTTATTATTAAAGATTAATTAAAGGATTTTCAAAGATCGCCAAATCAATGACCAAGCTAACCCAGAAGAAGGTCAAGTTTGATTGGGGTGACAAACAAAAAGCCGCCTTTCAATTATTGAAGCAGAAACTATGTAGCGCACCTATTTTGGCTCTACCTGAAGGAGTTGAGAACTTTATTGTTTATTGTGATGCTTCGAATAAAGGATTAGGTGATGTCTTAATGCAAAACAAGAAGGTGATTGCTTATGTATCACGTCAACTAAAGATCCATGAGAAGAATTATACGACTCATGATCTGGAGTTAGGAGCAGTAGTGTTTGCTCTAAAGATTTAAAGGCACTATCTGTATGGAACAAAGTGTACCGTGTTTACCGGCCATAAAAGTTTACAACACATTCTTGACCAAAAGGAGTTGAACATGAGGCAACGTTGCTGGTTGGAGCTGCTTAGTGATTACGATTGTGAGATTCGTTATCACCCGGGGAAAGCAAATGTAGTGGCAGATGCTTTAAGCCGTAAAGAACGGATTAAGCCATTACGGGTTCGAGTCTTGGTTATGACTATTGGTTTGGATCTCCCCAGGAAAATTTTGGAAGCTCAGATAGAAGCAATGAAACCGGAAAACTTCAAAGATGAAGATGTAGGAGGTATGATCAGGAAGGATCTCCCAAAGGAAAAATTAAAATCCCGTGCCGACGGAACTCTATGTTTAAATAACAGGAGTTGGTTGTCGTGCTATGGTGATCTGAGGACCTTGATTATGCATGAGTCCCACAAGTCAAAATATTCTTCCCATCCGGGTTCCGACAAGATAACCAGGATATGAAGAAATTATACTGGTGGCCAAACTTGAAAGCCGATATTGCCACCTATGTTAGCAAGTGTTTGACGTGTTTAAAGGTCAAAGTTGAACACCAAAAACCATCTGGTTTGTTGGTGCAACCTGAGATTCCTCAATGGAAGTGGGACAATATCACGATGGATTTTATCAACAAACTCCCTAAGACGTCAGGTGGTTATGATACCACTTGGGTGATTGTAGACCGTCTTACTAAGTCTGCACACTTTTTACCAATGAGGGAAAAATGATTCTATGGACAAATTGGCAAGACTATACTTGAAAGAAGTAGTCACGAGACATGAAATATCAGTCTCAATCATTAGTGACTGTGACGGTAGGTTCACGTCAAATTTCTGGAGAGCGTTTCAAAAGGCTTTGGGTACTCGTTTAGATATGAGTACTGCTTACCATCCGCAGACCGACGGGCAAAGCGAAAGAACCATTCAGATACTAGAAGATATGTTACGCGCTTGCGTGATAGACTTTGGGAATGGTTGGGATAGACACTTACCGCTAATCGAATTTTCATACAACAACAGTTATCACACTAGCATTAAAGCTGCCACTTTTGAGGCACTTTATGGTCGGAAGTGTCGATCGCCTGTTTGCTAGGCCAAGGTCGGAGATGCTCAGCTCACTGGTCCATAAATTATTCAAGAGACAACTGAAAATATCATTCAAATCAAGAGCAGAATTCAAGCCACTCGTGATCGCCAGAAGAGTTACGCCGATGTGAGGCGTAAGCCTTTAGAATTTCAAGTTGGTGACAGAGTTATGTTAAAAGTTTCGCCATGGAAAGGGGTTATCCATTTTGGCAAACGGGGAAAGTTGAACCTAAGTTATATTGGCCCTTTCAAGGTGTTAGCTAAAGTGGAATCGTTACTTATAGACTCGAACTTCCTCAACAATTAAGCAGGGTTCATAGCACGTTTCACGTATCTAATTTAAAGAAGTGTTTATCTGACGAGCCATTAGCAATTCCATTGGATGAAATACATATTGATGACAAGCTTCATTTCATTGAAGAACCAATGGAGATCATGGATCATGAGGTAAAACGGTTAAAGAAAATCCGTATTCCAATTATCAAGGTTCGATGGAACTCTAGGAGAGGTCCTGAGTTCACGTGGGAACGTGAAGATCAATTTCGAAAGAAGTATCTGCATCTCTTTACAAAAACCGCTCCCTCGACAAGTACCGCATCTTGAGCCTTGCGGACAAGGCTCCTTTAACAGGGAAAGACAGTAACAATCCGTTATTTCATGTCATTTTACGACTTTATTTATTCCGTTATTTATTTTTAGACTTTTACGCGTTTACTTTAATTCTTATCGTATAGTTAAATCGCGTAAACTAAAAATAAGCATTCAACGTAAACGGGCATCAAACAAATAAAAGTTTACGTTCAACAAGTGTTATAATATTATTAGAAGTATAATTTATAACTTTTCAAGTTTTATTTTTATACTTTATGTAAAAATATATATATTATTAAAACAACAAAATACCTAATCATAAAAACCAAACACAACCAAAACACCCGCACAAAACAAACCCCAAAAACAAACCCCAAACACCCGTTCAAAAAAAAAAAAAAAAAAAACGTTATAACCAACCGCAAAAACACAACAAACACCTACACAAAAAAAATAACGACATAATAAAATCGTAATAAATTTAGAAGCCTTTACACCATATTAAACTACTAACCGCGTTTACATTAATGTCTTAAACGACTAATTACAATCTTCGCGTAAACATACCAACACAGCATTCAACGAAAACTGCCAAAACAAAACAAATAAAAGTATTTCCAGTTCAAGTATTAGGAAGATAATTTATAACTTTACACTATTTATTTTTATTGGTTACGTAAAACGTTTACATAACGCAATAAAACAACATTTATGCATGCATGGCAAACCATTAACCCACCTATACTTCAAAAAATACCCACCAATATATTTTTATAAAACATACCTATGTTTACTACTATGGCCGGTTAGAGTTATCAAGAACACAACATTCATGCTTGGAAATTAAATTAAATGATCAAATAACACAAATAAACAACAATATTCATTAACCAAAGGATCAAATAGGTAAAGTTAAAGCTTATACAAGCCACCATTTTCAAGTATTTGTCTCCCATGCCTTATGAAACTTTCGGCTGAAATTGATGACCAAAAGAAGCATGCTTATGCTTGTTCACATCAACTCTTACACACTTCTTACACAAGACAATCATGTCTACAAGACACCATACTATCTTACAAGCCCTGGTAATATTTTAAGCCATAAACCTTACCCCTAAACTCTTTTGAAACCGGACACACCCTTTGCAACCTCAAAACCATTTAATAGTTTAATTAAGGTGGTTTATAACTCATGTTTTGCTATAAATAGGACCCTTAAAGTGATAAACTACACACACATAACTCTTTCAAGCAAAAACACTTCATCCTTTTCTCTCTTGAACTCAAAAACCCACGGTTCACTTTCACACATAAATACACATCACATTTTTGATTTCACAAGTAATTCAAGAATTCAAGGGTTGATATTAGGCATATCTAAGGTGTTACAAATAGTATTGGAAGCTTGGTTGGGTGTTTATAAGGGTTTGTACAAGTGAAAGATTTAGGGTTTTCTTTGTGAAGTTAGGGTTTTATATCAAGTATTTAGGGTTAATACTTGGGGTTTGATTATTTGTATCATCTTCACTCGTCATTTAAGATCTTCTATAAACTCTAATCTCTTCAAAGTATTCATTTCATAATTTATATAATTGTTATATGGTTAATCATCACCTAGTTATATTTTATACATGTTTATAAAATATTACAAGTTTATATAAACTCAAGAAATACTCGTTCATGGTAAATATGATGTTTAAAACATAAGAACATGTTTTATTTAAGGATTTACAAGCAATGGATCGTTTATATAATTATTTGGTAAGTTATGGTTAATTATTTATTTATATGGTTTATGTAAGTAAATAATTATGACGGACATTTTTCTTGGACAATTTGGACTCAATATGATAGACATAAACTCAAGGACTTAATTTATATACAAGATGTGTAATTTCATATATGAGAGGACTTGTAGCAAATTAGTTAAGTTAAAAACTTATAAAAAAACTTTATAAACTTTTAAATAAAAACCCTAAAACCTATTGTTTTAATTCGACAAAAAAATAATATTTATTTTATATTTTATTAAAATAGTACATTTCATAACGATTCTAAATATATAAAGAACTAGAAAATTCGAGTTATAATGAAGGAGTTATATAATTTACATGTTTACGATAAAAAGTATTTTTATAAAAGTAATTTTATAAAAACAAGTTACTGTTCATAACAATAAGTTTCTGGAAAATATTTTACTTGGATAGAACTTTTAATTACGAAGACGTGGATATAAAGAACACTAAAAACGGAATTAAGACGAATGAGTTATGATTTTTACAAGGTTACAATAATAAATTATATAAAAGTAGTTTTATTTAATTTTACAAAAAATAGTAAAAGTTACTGTTCATCAGTAGCTAAAATATCATAAATATAATATTTTGATAAATCTTCTTAATACGAAACCGTAGACATAAAGAACGTATAAAACGAAGTTAAAACGAGAAAGATACGATGTTTTTACTAAAGTGATATTTACAAATGTTTTTAACTTTATAAATATTATTTTATCAAACAATTAAATTATTTATATAATGTAATTATATAAATAATAAATCAAGTATTTTTAGCAATTAATAAATTGTTAGACAAATATACCATTTTTACAAATACAAATACATGGACATCTATTTTTCAAGATACAAATTTATATTGTTTAATTTTATAAATTAAACAAACATGTTTAGGTGGTGATGTAACTATATAGAATTATATGTTGTGTTGGTTATTCAATGTACATTGTAATCATACGACCTATATTTAATTAGGTTGCATTCGGACTATACGTGACGATTTTCATATTTGATTTATATATCAAATACATTCACTAAAGTGAGTTCATAGCCCCATTTTATATGATTTCAATGATTTACAACTATTGGGGGTGAGAAACATGCTTTGTTTTATATTTGAACGCAAGTACACTTTTAAACAAATTACGAGTTTGCCTAATAGCTATAACCCACTATGTCCATGAATTATGAACTCTCAATTACTTGGTGTAAGCGCGAGTGTTATAAATAGATCTATTTAGGATTGACAACCCCGTTCGGGTGAGTAGCGCTCACTAGGTTCGACGGATTGAACCAACGGACGTATATTATGTCGGATTTGGGATGTTGCGGGTTGAACATCTACACGGGCACATTGTTGGCATTAATTTTCAATTCATACATGTCGTAGCTTCAGTGTCATGAGCTTAGAGAATCGTAATTACATTTTTGTGATATTGTATGTGTTACAATAGTCATGCACTTTGAAATCTTGCGATCCTACTTTATACATTCCTCAAACATGTGAATTCACCAACTTTATGTTGACGTTTTAAAGCATGTTTTTCTCAGGTCAATAAGGCAAGAAACAAGGATACATTGGTGATCATCATTTTGGAGTCACATCATCATAAAGATTTAAGCGCATTACATTTTGATGTAATTGTTATGTATTAAAATCTTTACATTTGAAAGGATGAACAAATTAAGCTTCGGGCTTTTGTAACAAACAAGTTTATTAAATCAAATGTATCATTTTAAACGACTCATATAGAGGTCGTTCTCATATCTTGTGCTATTGATCTATTATGTAACGCTACAAAATAAAGAATAAAATGAATTCACTAAATAGAGGTCGTTCCCAGACCCTTATTCCGCTGCGACCCTATCTGGAAGTGTTACAACTTTCATGCCAATCATCTTCCCAAAACTTGATGCTTCTGCCATTGCCTAGTTTTCGATTCATTAGATTGCGAGGAATGACTTGATTATCATGAAGATGATGAATGCTTCTAACAATATTAACCCCATGGTTAGAAGATTTAAACGGGGATGTCAACAAGCCGCCAAATATCCATAAATTCCTTTTATAATTTGGACCCATAAACTTTCCGAACTATTTATTAATCTTCATTTCCATTTGAGGATAAGAGCCGAATTAAAAGCTTGAACACTTTCTGATGCTAAGACCTTTTTTTCTTTAGTATTTAATGCTTGCTTCCATTTAATCAATGAAATCACATGTGATATTGGTGTTAAATCATATATGATATGTTATTACATATCATATGTGATTTAACACTAACATCACATGTGATTTTATTAGAATATTCAAATTATTGTTTAATCACATGTGATTTCTCATGCAAGTTTCAACAACGAAGAAAAAAAACAAAAAAAAGACAAAAAAAAGGTAAAAAAGCGAAGAAAAAAATCACGAAAAACAAAAAAAAATTATCAAAATTATATCAAAGTGTCCGACTATAAAAAGATAATTAATTGTTGGTCGTGACAGTATAATTTGTTTTATCTAACATTGTTCATGAGATATTTAAATTATAAAAAATAAATAAAATATTAAAATATTTTTAATAACATATATTATTTCTTTTTAAATCAACGGTGGTAATATGTCTCCTAATATCAAAAAAAATATTAATATCTAAAATAACTATTCTCTAATAATTAATCCAAAAACTTGTTTAATACTGTACCAATTTATGTGTTTGATTACATCCGATTGAAGCTGAGGAATGGGGAGAACACGCGGTTCTGGCTCGACAATTGGTATGAAGGCGGTGTCCTTGAGTTGAATAAGAATGCTACTGTTAGTTTGAAATTGAATGCGTCAAGTTTAGATAACTCATTTCGAAGAAAAGCGAGAAGTGGAATTGAAGAGATGCAACTTAACTCTTTGGCTGAGATTTCTCGGATGACTACTCTCGTGCCTTGCGAAGATCGTTACGTTTGGACGTTAGAAAGTGATGGGGTCTTTTC
>BQNB010125455.1:6119-19764 GCA_026074375.1 Tanacetum coccineum | reverse complement strand
TATAGGCTTTTTGGGTGTAATCCTAAAAATTTACCAATTTAAACAAGTTACTCAATCTAAATCCATAGTACTCATCACTGAGGTCTCGAATAGATATACCAAGCCAAGTTCTAAAGTCTACAACATCACTGATACGCTCATCTTTTTATGAGAATTTAGGTAAACATTTGGAAACGAATAAGGCTTAATCCTTACAGTATCTAATAAGGGTTATTATGTGCAGGTTATGTAACCAGTAATTTCACAAAAGTATGCATGAATTTTTTTTATATTTAAGCATAATTTAAGCATTTTATTGTGAAAATTAGGACAAGTATGCATTCTAAATCCCATCCTCCCACTTAAGTTATACAACGTCCTCGTTGTATGGATAAAACATTAAAAACAGGAAAACAAATTAGAATGAGAAACTCCCTTGATATTTGCTCGGTAGATTCTCCATGTAGATTTAATGAGCAAGAATTCTAGATTGTAGATACTTCACCAACATTGTTGATTTCTTTCCAGCGAGGTCCTTTGCAAAATTTAGGAAAAACCATGTACTCCTATCTCGTCTATCTACGGTTAATTAAATAATAAAACAAACTGTATATGGGACCAATACATTATATCCATAAACCTGGATACGCCATATGGAGAAACCTGTAAAAAGTATCTTTACGGGTTAGTATGCCAAATACACCGTATCATGTGCATGAATACGCCATATAGACAGAACTGACAATAAAGTTTTTAAATGCAGAAAAATAAAGGACTGATAGCGTCCAGACATTCAATACGCCGTATTGATGTCTGGGAAGACAGACTCGATAAAAATAAATAATTGTCCGGGTTATCTCTCGGGAAGCACTTTTGTTTACAGCAACGTCTTTAAATTAGACTTTTTCTTTATCTTTCTTTCACTTTATTCAACACTTTTTCCTCTCCTGCTTTTATTCTCGTAATGGATATGGTGCTTGAGTGCATAATCAATCAATGAGCTATGTTGCTGAACTTACTACCAGGCTTGATTCTATCATACATGAACGAATCAAAACGTCACATCATAACATATATATATATCAAAGGATAATCTGTTTTAAGTTTAGCTACATCATGATATGAATAATATAAATGTACAAAAGATAGAGAAAAAAAGTAAGGGATAGAGAAGTCAAGGGTTTGGCTGCTGGGGTGCTGAGGTGCTGGCGTCATCAATCCTACGTCTAGTGAGCCTCTAGTACGGAATCTGATAATCCGAATAGCTAGTGTATCTGACCCCAGCCTGGTCCATCATCCACGAGAGACCAGTAACCGTCCATGTAGTGAATCAAGAGAAATCACGGGCCATATATCCAATACCTCTCTCTCTGCTCGCCCAATGCCCCTCGCAAACCATAGACATCCTCCTCTAACCTACCTAATCTCTGTGCCATAGTCCTGGCTGGTCTAGCTGCAGATGATGGTTGAGGTGCCTGTATGGGTGCTGGAACAGCCTGAGCACCCTCATCAACATCGGGAGCACCCTCAACGACCACTTAGGTACCAGCCGCAACATCAGGCTGCCTCTCTGGTCTCAGAGCTACCCAAGACCAAGTATCATCAAGCTCCTTACAAATCTGCAGCCTTACCAACTTAGCCATATCAATCATAAGGAGGTCTTGGACTATCACCGCCAATCCCTGGAGTCTCTCCTCAATAAGCAACCCAAAATGCTCAGCCAGACGAGCAACAAACTATCTTCCAGATATCATCGCCTCGCGCTTCCTCCCCGAAGCAAACATCCTCAAATACCTAGCCAAAATATAAAGGATGTTGACTGAACCAACATCCCTCCCCCTCGGGTAAAACAAATCAGTCACGGTTACCTTTTCAGGTTCCTGACTCCTCCCAACAATGTTGCATGCAATCAACTTGTGGTACAGCCTAAGCATTGGATCTCTAATTGAAGTATAATACGGGGATGTGCCAAGGAAACCCCTCGCAGATGAGATCCCTACCCAGTAAGCACTTAGATCCCCCTTGTTGAGGATCTACCTCGCACTCTTGGTCCAGTATGCACCGAATCCAACCGACTCAATCTCCTCAGCAGTATGTAGGCCCATACCCATAATAAACTCTCTCTAACTCATGCGACGCCTAACCCCTCTTAACTGAAGCTGTAGTGCCCCAGTTGTATCAAGATTAAGTACCGCCTCTCCAAATCTAAACATACTAAAGAACTCCAGAATAAGCTCATGTACCAATGGGCCTCGAATCTCAAATAGCCGCCTCTTAGCTCAGCTAGTAAACACACTTTGTCCCTGAGCATCCCCATGCTCCATCAGCATCCTACCACTCAATCCCTTAGCCATCAGATCAATCAATCCCCCAAAATCAAAAACCTGAACCCAGTGTATCTCTCTACCGTAAATCTTACCCAATCTCTCCTCAAAATCTATAATATTGACATCTGTATACCCTAAACCCTCAAACCTAAGATACTGATGTCTTTGATCTCTAGGTGGAAGAGCCATATCTGTAAATTTAACGAAAATAGTACAAAGATTTTAAAGATTTATCATTTTGTTTTGAGGGCAGATACGATGTATTCTGATGTGGATATGCCGTATACAGTTTTATATGAATACTTCGTATAGGGCATAGATACGAAGTATTAGGAGATATGAAGTTAATACGCTGTATAGATATAAATCAATACGGCATATAGGGGTTTTAGAATTAGGGTTATCAGTAGGTCTATACGCCGTATTCAAGTTACTGAATACGTCGTATTATGTTTTATAATTTGGGTACATTTTAGTTGATACGCCGTATCCATTTTAGTGGATACGCCGTTTATTGCTTCTACAGTTAAAAGCAAAATGGGGCTTTCCACATTTCTACCTGTTGACCCATTAACTGCAAACACAACAATCCCCTAATATCTGATGCCTGTGTTAAAAAAGAGAAGATACATAGAAACGCATTACAGGCAATTTCCAAAATACTATCAGAATCACATCAAAGCCCCAAACCATAATTTAAATTAAATTTGAATATTAAAAACTAATTGGATAAGTGTAGGAGCTATACATTACGTCGTGATTACAACTGAGAACGGAGACACGATTTGATAAAAAACAATGATTATCCAAAATTTGTGCGGGTGAAATTTAGAGTGTAAAAAGTTTTTCGCAAACTTTATCCGGAGCGTATTCGCTGGGTCTTTATAACCCATATCAATACGTCGTATGGGTTTTTGTCCAATACTCGTATGGTCAAAATTTGTTGACTAGTCAACTCTGATTATAAAATAGTGGTACGGGCATTATAGGTGTTTACCTAATACGTCGTATCCGTTCTTGTTGAGACCATTTTTACCTAAATTTATCTGAGTAAGAAAACGTAACTTGGCCTCTGGAAACTTAATTGTGAACGCAATCCTTATAAATCTGCTCTAGGGATTGGAAGAGGATGCCAAATGACACATTAAATTTTTGATTTGAAAAATTAATGCTTCACATCTCATTTTTGATTATGAAAATTAATGGCTTCCCTTCATGAATATAATTCTAAGTCATGATATCAACATTTAATTCCATGAAAAAAATTTAATTTTGAAAAATTTTCTTGTCGTATCATGACTTGTTTTCAAAAGCTTATTTGACCCTTGTGCATAGGCACCAACATTGGTATTTATCTCTTCAGGTAACGGTATGACAGATACATCCCCCAAGGCTGTTTAATATCGATTTTTTTATCATCATTGTCCTTGTCCAATTTTAAATCATTTTGGTAGATTATGTTAAAAGGAAATAGATCATTAAAGTATAAAACGTTTTGTTCATCTTTATCATATTCGGAAAACGATGTTTCATCATTTAAACTAAATTCATCGATATGTTAAGGATTTAAAGAAGGTTCAGTTAAGAAATCTAATTTAGATGTTAGAGCATCATTGTAAATAATGGCTGGAAATTCATTCTCAAAATCTTTAAAGTTGTCTAAATCTTCAAAATAACTGACCGTAGGCTTGGGTGATGGAAACGAAGGCATACTGACTTTATCATTATCATTTCCCGAATCCGTTTTCAAATCGTCGACATAAATTATTTTTTAAGAAAATGAATTTTTGTCAAAAATTACCGTGTAATTTTCATCGTCGGATTCGTCAAACGATATTCTAAAGTTAATTTCATTGTCACTAAGAGAACTTACCGTGGTTTCACACGAGTGTGCTTCTTTAGATGTTAACTTGTCATTAAAGACTATGGCTGGGAATTTGGTTTCAACGGATTTGAGGTCGTGAACATCATCATCATACCAGATTCTACCATATGTAGCAGTTTTCTAGTTATACACCTTACTATGCCTATGAGCTTTTTTTTCCTCAAGCCTAATATACTCTTCTATGGTAATGTTGGGGTCTTCTATTTTTTTTACCTGTAATAAACTTGCTAGGAAAGAAGATTGTCAAATAGCTTATACGTCTGAGTACGCCGTATTACACAAACACAATAAGCAAACAAACAATAATACAGAATTATAAACTATTACAAACTACACTAATCCTAAGGGTTATATTAATCTAATGTTAAAAACCAAAATATCAAATAAAAATCAAGATTAAAGTTTTCACTCCCCGGCAACGGCGCCAAAAACTTGATGTGTCATTGTGAGGTTGTAATTTATGATAGTTCAGGTTTTAAATTTTTATTTTGCCAAATTTACCTAAAACAATACTTTAACGGTTTTGTGGTAAGTAGGGTGTCGATCACTAAGAGCGAGAAACAATATTTTATTTTATTAATATTTTGGTTTAATAATACTAAGTTAATTTAAACTAAGTTAGATCTATTCTATGTTAAACCTATTCTAAACCTACGTTAATCCTAATTCTAATGGATAAGGGGGGGTTTTCAGCCTGAGAGACTGGCACGGGTTTGGTGGTGACTTAGATCAATTTAAGACACAATAACACACGTAAGCAGATAAACAAAAGACCGAAGAACGGTCTAGCCAAACATAAGAAAACTCTATTAGCCATGATTAATCCAATTAAAATGTTGGTTTGTTTATTTAGTGCAATGAGCGCGTATCTTGAAGCGGCATATCATTCTTAAAACTTAGGCGGTACTTCTTCCTAAGACATAGACACGTAGAATTCTATCACAAGTAAACGCATCCGCATAAAGCATCCTGTTTGTTGATTATAAATATCTTAGGGATTAAAGCAATGGTTATCTTCTTAAACCCTAGCTCATAGAGACTTTACCCACTTACTGCTTAAAGGAAATTTATACACTAGTAGTCCACTGGCCAAGTCTTTACCGATTAATTAAGAACATACTTGTTGATCCCAAGGGTCACCTGCTAGTCCAACTAAGCTTACTAATCTAAAGGCAAAGATAGGTCGTTATTTGTGATCATATTGGTCTAGATGTATAAATCACTATATGGAGAGCCATCCCGACATCTAGCAAACTTGGTCTGTATCACTAGATCCAGTTGAATGATAGGTCGCATACAAAAGCACGTAAACTAGTATAAATTGATAAACATAAACAAGCATTCAACGATAAATTAAACAGTCGATATAAACAAACCAAACATTCAATTCTTCATAAACATGGCTAATGCCCAAGGATATTAGCCCTCAAACGTCATAGTCAATACAAGAGTAATAAATCAACCAAGGTAAACTAACCAAGTTAAACGAATGATACCAAAAATCAATTGATTACTAGAGTATAAGAGATTACAAGGTGTTTCCTATGGAATTTATAGCTTTTCTTGACCTCTTATGCTCTTCTTGTCTTCTAAAAATTAACTTTTATAATTAGGGTATCAAAAATATGTTCAAGCACACTGAAAGCCCGTGTTTAGGTCTTCTATTTATAGAGTCTGCAATTTGGTCGATACGGCGTATCGAGGTCTTTGGATACAGCTTATTGGGGGTTTCTTGGAGTGGGGACCACGTTCGATATCTTCCAGAATATATTGTTTCTTTATCTTGAATACGGCGTATGGGTTTCTTCTGGATACAGCGTATTGATCTTTATTCCTTCATGGTCTTTTGTAAAGTGCAGGCACAGATACGCCGTATCTTCCTTGATGGGTACGGCGTATAGAATGCAGTCATTTTCTTCATATTTCTTCGTTGAAGCTCCAAAATGCGTGCCTTTTAGCTAATCTTCACTAAGTACTTCATAATTACTGCAATTCTCAAATATAAACGATTAAGTAACAATTCTTGCAATAATTACAAAAAATAGGTTATTTACATAGGATAAATGATGCTATAAAAGTAACGTTATTTGATGTCATCATCATCTTCATAAGAAGATTCACCATGTAACCATTCCCCATGATCTAATAGTAACTTACCACCACTACAACCCATGGAGGTTGAACCACCTTTCACAATGCACAAACCTATGTCCATCTTGATGCCTCTTTATGGATCAACGAGCCATCGTCATATCCCGACACTCATAAGTATTTTTGCCTATGTTGTCAAAAGTCAAGTGAATTTTGTAATGAAATGCGTCTTATTCTCAAAACATAATCCTTACAACCTTTATACTCATAATCAATCACGTCACTAAGAAACGTTGGGCCTCACATGCGAACTCCATGAATTTATCTCCTCAAAAACATCCTACACCTACCTTATAACAATCTAACAATTTCCACTTACTAGTAAGTGAAGAACACAAAGAAGATATTCAAGCTTTAAGTATTATCGAGTCACCACATTGTTGTGTCTCTGATTCGTCAATTTTAACACACGTAAAATAATATATATATAATACTATGGAAAATTACCAATTTACCCTTGAGGACAAAGGTAAAAGGAAACTCTTCAAAATATATATAATATAATACGTATATTAACCGGAAAGTATGATTTCCCGGGTCGTTTCCCCAACGATTTGTGAAATTAAAACCTCGCTCGTTGTTCGAACAATGATTTGAATGGGAAACAATAGTTGATTTGATTATCTACTTTTAACAATTAAAATTAACAAGCTCTAACTATTAAGCATGAAAACAAACAACGGGAATTTAAATTTTAACTAAAAACGCAAAACGGGAACCTTAAACGGAAGCTACAAACCCTAAATTTATAAAATTAAACCTAAATTGAGTTTTTCTTTTTAATGGACTCTAATTGACTAAAAAGTAAGTTAAAAGAAAACTAGAACAAAAACGGAGTTGTAACGAACGTTAAATCACGAAAAACGAAAACGAGAACGAATCCCGTTCTTTAGAAACAAAAATTTGCAATTTAGATCCTACGAAAGCAAAAGTAATTTCCCTATGAACATTAGGATAAAAGAAAATTTTCTAAAAAAGATTTATATTTTTTTGATTATTTTTCTATTTTTTATGATTTTTTAAAGTTTTTAATAAAAATAAATGTTTAAAAATACTAAATTAACTCTAAAAATTCTAGAAAAATTTCAGAAAATAGCTTAAACTATTTAAATCCTAGGAAAAATAAAATTATAAGCAAAACTTATCAAATAAGCCACGAAATAAGCTGTAACAGCTTATAATGCTTATTGGACAAAATGAGTATAAAGATTAAGTTGTGTAAGTTATGGATGGATGAGCTATTGAAGCAAACTGGTTAACACGTTGGGCATGTGAGCGAGGGGTCTTGGGTTCGAGTCTGGTATACACCCATTTTTTGCATTTTTTTTATTTTTGAAAACCAAAAGCTGGAACTTATAACACTCACTTTTTTGAACAACTTTAATGAAAGGAGTATAAGCTGAAAACCAATATTAAGCTCTAAAAGAGCTTGTGAAATAAGCTGATGCAGTAAGTGAGCTTTTAAGCTCAAAATTGCTTGTTCACACTTAGAAGCTTGTACACACTTCAAATTAAGCTCAAATCTAAAAACAAAAACTGTTCTAGCTAGCTAATGACGTGTATAAGCTAATTTTAACAAGCTATCTTAACCACTAACACTTTAAGCTAACTGAAATTGTGGATCAAAGTGACTATCTTAGGAACTAGCACAAAAAGCTTAAAAATCAAACAAGCTAAGAAGCTCAATAAGCTTTAACTGACTATAAACTTTTGCAAACTTAATGAACTACTTATAAGCTATGATTATCAACTAAAAAACCTAACTCTATAAGCTAAGAATTAAGAATTAAGAGATAAGTTCTATACCTACTGTTTTTGGTCTTTTTGAGATTTTTGATGACTTTTTAAGCTAAATTTACCTAAGTATTAAGCTAGAAAATGAAAAATAAGTTTTAATCTATATTAAGCTATGTGTAATCTATAAACCTACTGAATTTTAGATCCTAAGTCCTACTAATACTAGCTTAATTGAGGCTTAAGAAGACAGCAGTAGTAACTGAAGTTACTACTGCTGATGCAGTTGACAAAGGGGCAAAAACTATTATGCAGGTTACCTTAGTGGTTATACCTGCATTACACACTCAAAGTGAATGTGTTTGAACACAATTCAGACACAAACAAGCTATAACAACTTGGATCAAAAAATACTCTTCCTAACTTAACTCAATTAATCCCTTGGTGCAGAAATAAGCATATTGCCCCTCAAAATAATTTTAAGCTTAAACTAACCTAGCAAACCTTTTTAAAGCTTAATCCATTATGAAAATCTAACTGACCAAAATGAAAACACAATTTAACTTTGACTTTTGAAGGTCAATTAACATTAATCCAAACACCCCTTTAGACTATGGCAGATTTCTTAAGGCTCTTGAAATTAGAAACTAGTGAATAAATCCTTTATACCAGATAACCATTAGCTTATAACAAGCTTATCAAGCACAAATCATCAACTAAATAAGCTAGATTTAAGAACCTAAAAGCTAAACTACTTATTTTTGGTTTTTTATGATTTTAAGACAAGTTAAAAAGTAAACTATGATCTAAGCTACAAAAGCTAAAAACAGATTAAAATGCATGATTAATAAGCTCAACTAAACAGTTATAAGCACAAATAAGCAATTAGATAAGCTAAAATAAGCACGATAAGCAATTAAGCAAACTTAAGCTAGAAATCTTAAAACAAGAAAAGTAAATGAAGACTTACTAGTAGCTTTAGCTAAACAAAAGCTATTAGGCTCAAATGAGCTTATCAACAGCTCTGGCTTATCAAAGATAAGCCAGTAGAAGTCCTTGGAGGCTCATCCCTTGCTAGCCTCCCTTCCTTAAGCTTATACTTCCAAAAATCTAAGGTAATTAGTCTGATTTTATAGTTTAAGTAGATTAAGTGAACAATTAGCTCAATCACAAGCTTATAGACTTGTGAGAGCTTGTATTGGCTTATTAAGAAGCTTAATAAACAAAGGTATGAGCATGAGAGCTTATGACAGATTGTGCTAAAAGAGAAGTAAATTTTTCATTGACTAAGCTTGATTACATTAAGTGAAACTTTGAGTACAATGCTTGAAAAAGGAAACGGAAATGGAAATTTTACATAAGCTAAAGCTAGAATTAACTAACTATCTAAAAGCTAAAGAAAACTCGACTCCCCGTGTGTATGAAATGTGCGGCTATTTATAGCCTCTTAGTGAACCTTCTAGCCTCTTGAGGTCTACCCATGCTCCCATCAATCTCTGCCATCCATTCTTCCAATCATTGGAGGATAATCCTGAGCCGTTGGATCTTTTTGATAATCACACGGATTGCCAGCGTGGCAATCCGTTAATGTGACATTTGTGCTTTTATGAGTAGGAGCGTGTGTTTGTGATGAGGAGTTTAATGAATAAGTATGAAACGCTTTTGTTAGAGAATATTTACAACTAATAATGATTGGGCTATTAATAAGATAGTATCAAAGTTTCTTTTATTAAGGAAACTTATTCAAATATGTGATAAGCTATTGTGAATTGAGTTGAAATTCCTTCAACTGACTTTGTTAGCTTTCCAAAATTATTAGCTTATGGTAATTTAATACGCGTTTAATGTCATTAAATCGATCGTGTAGAAGAGTTTTTAAAAAAATTGGTGCTTTGAGGGTTGTACAAAAGAGGTTATTTATGGAATTTTTTCTAAACGAATCTAATGTGATAATTTAATTATGTGCTTCAAAAGGCTGTGTGAAACCGATTTTGTAGATAAATTGTGTGAAACCGATCGTGTAGATAGGTTATGTGAAACCGATTTTGTTCTTCTTCCAAAAATAGGTTATGTGATTAATTTGGGAATGAATACATATTTACGGAAAGACGTGTATCTAATTAACCGGAATACCTCAATAGAATGTTTGAATTAGTCTTCATCCGTTACTATTTCATTGATGGTATAAGGTTGGGTATTTTTAGATAGCCATTACCATAATAAAGAAGAATAAAAACCATGGTTGACTAAGAGATTTTAAAATGTTTATTATTATGACTATTAATGAGATAATATTAAAGTTTACTTTGTTAAGGAGACTTATTCAAATTCATTAGAATTTCATCAACCGACTTTGTTACATTTTCAAAATAATTTCAATATTAACTTAATACTTGTCTATCTCATTAAATGAAATATGTAGAAGAGTTTCTTAAGAATTTCGTGCATTAAAGTATTATACACATGAGTTATTTAAAGAATAATATTAATGGTGTAATTAATGCTTGTAGCTTAAACAAGTTGTACAAAAACTTATTTTATTAAAAAGTATGAATATAAATATAAATATAGATATATTCTTTCTTTATTATTATGTTATTTAATAGTTAATCAAATTAATAACCAAAATATCAGAAGTTTAAGGTTGATGATTTTCAACTATATAGATCATTACCATTGTGTTTTTTTTCCCTAAAATAAAAAGATACTGAAAAAGAAACGCAATAAGATGATTAACGTAGGAAATCTCAAGCACCCGTAAATCAAGCTTCTATCACGAGTAGAAAATTATAATGTCGCTGACTTAATATAGAAGATTTCAAAGCAACCATTGTCAGCGGCAAAGTTTGTGTTACTAGACGGCCAAAAGAATATTTTAATTCAACAACTATCAATTAGTATATGCGTTTTGCTAATCTCTGCCCACTGAGTATTCATTAGTCTGTTTATAAAAAGAATGTTTTAATTCATTCAATGTGTATTTAATACATTTTCTGGTTAATTATAGTAATTTACAAGTTCATTTAATGTGTATTTAATGCATTTTCTGATAAATTAAAAAAGTTTATGTTTATTAACTACACCTTAAACTCTACCTAGTAGGCAGAGTTTAGCAAAACCCCAATTATATTAGTCATTTATGGGCCCCACTTTGATGAATCCGCCATTACTGCACCATCACAACTTCAACACTACCATAATAAACTAATTATATTCTTGTTAAGATAAACTAAATCATACAAAAAAAGAAAGACATTTGATGTGTTTCATACATACATTGCAAAACCAATGTCTCAAAAACATTAGTTTTGGTCTCTAAGTCTTGTCTGTATTTTTGTGTGTTTTTTCGTGTGTGCGTAAAATGGCCGGAGATACAAGTGAAGGAACAAGACAACTTGATCAAACACCAACATGGGCTGTTGCTAGTGTTTGTGCAATTATCATCATCATTTCCATTGGTTTAGAGAAACTTCTTCATAGACTTGGAAAGGTATTCATGCTATATTTTCATGAGTTTTAGCTTCTTTTTCATTTAGTTTTTTCGGGTTTCTTTATATAAGTATTGAGGTAATCTTTGTTAAGATTATACATTATAGTTGAGGATAAATTGTTGGATGAAATGTTCATGCATGGAATTTATGTGTCTCTAACTAATTAATGTTTTGATCTTCTATGCAAATATGAATATGTTTCTTTGAATTTTACATCATAAATTTCAGAATGCTTGATTTAGTTCTTGCCCGAATTCTGTTATATATATTAGGGTGTTCAGAATTGCTTATTCAAACCCAACAAGGTGTTGGTATATATAGTTTGGTTATGTGTAAGGTGGTGCGGAGTGCACAATGATATGAATCGTGTCCGGACAAACAGCTAGCGGGGTTAAGGGGGCAGTACGCCACATGTTTTCCCGAAAACCAATTTATGATCTCTCCACCAAAATCAACAGACGGTTGGCCGGGGTTTCCCGTTAACTGCTATCACCGCCAATTGCCAACCGATTTTTACTGTTGATATATATAATTTGGGCTAAAAAATTGATTCAACAATTATCTCTTTGCTTTGCTCTTATTACGTGCCTAGAAATTGAGTATGTTCTTGTATTATGTAACCTAGGCAACTATTGTGTTATGACATTGTGTTTAATTAGAAAGCGATCATCATACATGATTCTAAGAATTATCCAAGCCTACTTTCAATTTTGACGAAACTGTCCACATCTTCTAACAGAAGCTTAATAATTAACATATTCAAAAAAGCTTACTTGGTAAACATGTAATTTTGAATCGACCTAGAATGACTCAGAGTCCTTATTGGCAATAACTTGTTTCATCCTTTAATAAGCAGTCTCAGTTTCCTTACCTGCCTCATATGATTCATCAACCACAATCAAAATCCTGGGTTGATGGAATACGCTTGCTCTATGCCTTGTTGGTATATGTAAATGTTACTAATACAATGCGAATTTTAATCAGTTTTTCACAGAAAAGCACAAGAAATCTATGTTTGAAGCTTTGGAGAAGGTCAAAGCTGGTAAATATATACTAGTAATATATTTCTCATTCTGTTACCAGTATAATTTTAATGTGACGATTTCGTGATATATCAACAATATATGTTTGGAACTGTGTAGAATTGATGGTTCTCGGGTTTATTTCGCTACTATTGACTTTTAGTCAATCATACATAGTCAAAATATGCATCCCTGATAGCGTTGCTGATACAATGTTGCCATGTCCTGTGAGAGATAAATCTCAAAAAGATGAGAAAGGAGGAGAAGTAAGCCATCGTTTGCTTCTTTGGCATGAGCAGCATGGTAGATCTTTAGCCGAATCGTCAGGTTCATCTTGTGAAGCGGTACTGTTGATACGAGACACGCTTTATAAATACTATTTATATGAAGAAAATAATTCCAAGAAACCAATTCGTAATTGATTGCCATTTTTGCATGATTGATCGTGAGCTAAAAATATGAAATTTTGACAGGGTAAAGTACCTATCATAACCATTGATGGACTGCATCAGTTGCATATACTCATATTCTTTCTAGCCGTCTTACATGTTGTATATAGTGCTGTCACTATGGCTCTTGGAAGATTAAAGGTACACTACCCTAACGTGAATATAACTCACGTGCTTTAGTTTTCTTTTTGTTTCACTGTGCCAAGGTAATCTGAATGCCTGTAGTATGGTCACCTTCAGGTGTTTGCACAAACTGACTATCATTATGCTTTCTTGGTTAATTATGATCAATTTGATCAGATATAGAGCACTGGACCAACTGATTTCTTTAAATGTAGAATTATCTATCCCTAGCTTTAAGCATCTGAATAATTAATTATCATTCTGATTCTTTAAGCTACCATAATCACTTTGAGAACGCACATTCAAATCCAAACACCCCCTACTCTTCATGCAAAATAATGTAACAAACTAACAATGCAGCATAATTTCAATGCACCTAAACTGATGCTTTAAAATATCCATGTACCTGTGCTGATGTAGTGATGATATTTGGCAAATAGCTAAACTAAAAAACGAACCAGGTGAATTTTTATTTATCACTATT
>BQNB010125454.1:0-14810 GCA_026074375.1 Tanacetum coccineum | reverse complement strand
GAGTGGAAGTAGGATATAATAACTATGAACTTTATTACAAGGTTGCCAAGATCAAGTAATAGGTATGATATGAATTGGGTAATAGTCGATAGACTGACTAAGGTATGCCCATTACATGGTAGTACGTGAAGATTTTAAAATGGGGAATTTGGCAAGACTTTAAACTAATGAGATAGTAACGAGGCATGGAGTACATGTGTCGATCATCTCAGATTGTGGTGGAAAGATTTACTTCGCGGATTTGGTAGACATCGCAGAAGGCATTGAGAACACGGCTAAAACATGCGTATGACTTATCATCCCCAAATGAACAGACAAAGTAAGGGTACCATTCAGACTTTGAAGGATATGTTAAGAGCGTGCGTGATTGTTTTTTTTTCTTTTGGTGGTAATTAGGATACTCATCTACCCTTAACCGAGTTTTCTATAATAATAGTTATCATTTGGGTGTTTGATGTGCTCTATTTAAAGCATTGTATGGAAGGAAGTGTAGGTCACATGTTCTTTGGGCTAAAATTAAAGAAATTTGGTCGATTGGATCAGAATTGGTACAAGAGACAGCAAATAAAGTGATATTGATTAAAGAAAAGCTCAAAGCGGCTAGAGATTTCCAAAAGAGCTATGTTGGAAATATGCGTAAACATTTAGAGTTGAAGTTGGTGATAAAGTGATGTTGGAATTATTGTCTTGGAAAGATGTAGTGCATTTTGGAAAGAAAGAAATGTTAGCACCAAGATATGTAGGATCATTTGAGATCATTAAAGGGATCGGTCCTATGGCCTATTGATTAAGACTGTCTCAATAATTTAGTAGTATATTTGATGTGTTTCAAATTTAAAGTAGTATTGGACGGATGCAAATCTGCATGTGCATTTAGAAGAAATTAAGGTAGACAAAACTCTTCGTTTTGTTGAAGAACCTGTTGAGATTATCGATCGTGAGGTTAAAAGTTTGAAGCGTAGTAGGATTCTGATAGTTAAGTCCATTGGAACTCGAAGGGAGGTCATGAGGATTTCATAAAAACTAAGTATCCACATTTGCTCGTTGAGAAAGATATCGTTGGTAGTACTAATTAAAGTTAGGTACATAGGGTTACTGGTAGACTTTAGTGCACCTTTAAATGTTCTGCAGTGGTTTAGTTAATGATATATTTTGAATAAACTCGAAGTCGAGCCGATTCTTCAAAAATGTTGAGCTTTGTAACAACTTATAACTTAGTTCCAAGACAGTTCTTGTTTGATGAGTTGCGGGGTTAGGTTATGAATGACGTTGTTACACAACTTAAGGTTTTGTGATGAGTTTCCTCGAAGACGGGCGATGTTCATGTAGTTGGATGTTTATTTTTGCTTAGAATTGTTATGCTGCTATTTGTACCATTGTATGGGCAAGCGAGGTTGTAAGCAGTGGGTTTCCGATCGTAAAAGTTAGATGAGATTCAAAGCATGGCCCTAAGTTCACGTGGGAATGTGATGACCATATGAAAGCTAAGTATACCCGATGAACCTAGTGGTTAAATCTCGGGACGAGATTTCCCTAAGGAGGGGATACTGTGACAACTGTGCTTTGAGCAGGTTATTCAAATCATTAGTATTGACTTGAGCCTCATTATGTGTTTTAATAATATTGTGTTTATGTGATCTTATGTGAGTTTGGTTACCAATCTATTAAGCGTGATCGTCTCATGGTGATTGAAGTTATGGTTGTTTTGGGCATTTCATTTTGGTCACATTTTAGTGACAATGAAAATGATGGTATAATTCTATATGTGTAAGTATTTATATGTATATGTATACGTATTTATATCTTAAAGTGTTAGTAGTTAGTAAAATTTAAAAGTTTAGTTTAGAGAATATATAAATTAGAACTTAGTTTTATTAAGTTAGTAAAATAAAAATTAGAAATGAAATTTATGTATGGTCATTCAATCTAGTTTTAATTTAAGAGGTTTAAAAGGTAGAATAAATGGTTTTTATAAAAATGTCAAAATTAAGGGTTGAATATGTAATAAATAAAGTTTATATATATATATATATATATATATATATAAGATTTTTATAAAAATAACAAAATTAAAGGGTTTTTGTATAAATAATAATAAATAAATAAATAAAAAGGTGTTTGTTCGGCCGGTTAAAGAAGAAAAAAAAAAGAAAACCAATTTTAGTATAAGTGAGACTCTAATTAGGTAATTATCTAAACTTTTTGCAATCACTATAAATACAAACCCACATCCCTATTTTTTTTAATATCCGGTCGATCAAACCAGAGAAAAAAAAGAAGATTTTTTTATTCAAGATCAATTTTGTGATTTAGGGTTTCAAGAATCAAAAAATTAAGGTATGTTCATAAATCCTAGTTGTTTAGTTTCTTTAATTCATGTAACAATAAAGTGATGGATAAATTAGGGTTCATAAAAATCTGTAAATTAATGATGTTAAACTTAATTAGAAGTGTCTCGGGTTTAATTAGGATCATATTGATGTATTCGGTTAGAGTTAGAACGCGATAGAATTGAATTTAGGGTTGAGCGGAATTTTAAGTCATCTTGTTCGAATGTTATCTCATAATTGGTAACGAGATTTTTGATGAATCTTATGTCTATTGATAAGTTCAGAGAGTCTAGTTTCCAAAAAGTCCGTCCCCAAAAGGTTTTGAGGTCGGGAAGTTAGTCAAATAATTTTCGCAAGAAAGTTAACAAAACAGTAAATTGGGGTCAGATTTGGGTCTGATTTCAGGGAGTAAAACCCCCACTTAAAGTTCAAATTGAGGTTATCCAAAAATCGTGAGTCATATTTTAGGTGTCTATTAACTCCAGTTTGAAGGGCTAGCGATAAAACATTTTCTAAGTATTTTTAAGGACGTTAAACTTTTTGGCGTGCGTTCAGATCCGAATCTGAGTACTTTGTAAAGATGAATTTTTATAAAATAGTTCTACTTAGTATTATTTTTTCTAAAAAATCACAGTAGCTCACAACTCATTGAGGAGATAGGGAATGTAAAGAGAACCATCAATTAGGTGTTTTGGTATTTTATTTGTGGTTATAAAGTGACTACAAAATTCAGCCAGAAACTGTAAAAGTGGATGTTAATGAGTAAGGTCATATAGGGTATGAAAATGAGTTAGGAGATGTATATAAAGGATTATAAACTTAGTGTAAAGTTTAGAATTCCATCATGTGATTGTTACGTTAACTTAGGCATTTAGCCTAACCGAGTGTAACTTGTGTTTGTTGTGTTTAGATTGTGTGCAAGATCTTGTCAAGTAAGCTGAGCATCAGGTGAGTTTCATAGTCCTATTTTACTATGTTTTCTTGGGATGGAAATGATGCAAAATATGTTTTGAAATGTTTTAATTGCTGTGATTATGTGGTTTAATTTACGCATGGACTTTTATGAAGCTATTATATGTTATGTGCTGCATGTTGTATGATGTTGTGTTGGTTTTCGCCTACTTTGTGGGTAAGAGGTTTCGCCTACTTTGTGTGGGTATGAACCTGTGTGGATACGGTACCAAGAGTCTGGGATTGGGGATATCGTTCCTCTCCATGACTATTTTTGTGGTTTGGATCGGGGGACACGTTCCGTCCCAATGGTGATTGTTAGTTGAATGCATGTTAGCATGTATAATAGCCAGCTTATTTGTCCTGCCATGTTTTGTTTTTATAATCACAGTAATTTATTAAAGTTTGAATTGTGTTTCATAAACCTATGACTCTCACCAACTGTTGTGTTGACGTTTTAAGCATCATTTTTAGGTGAGCATGTTGAGGGTTTTGAAGCAAAGTGGCTAGAGAGACATTAGGATTGCATATGGAGTCTATCTTCTGATTTTTGTTTCGTACTTGTTTACTAGATTCTTCGTGAATGCCGTTTGATTTCTTAGGGATCTTATAGAGTTGTGATACATTGTCTTTGTATTGATGAGACCCTTCTTCATTAATACAAGATGTCGTTCTTTTGTTTTTCGGAATTTCATGACCCATCGTTCTTTTATATTTAGTTACTAATGCATGTAGTGATTCTCTATTGTTGACACCATTGTGTTGTGATGATATCCATGATGTTACGCCTCGTGTTTCCGCCTTGGCGGGGTGTGACATCAGTGTCCTTTCTCTTGAGTTTCCTAGGCCTCTGTTTCCTTTGAGGTTGTGATGTTGATGGTGGAATAATGGTGGGTGTGTGATGGGGATCAGTTGGCCTGTTTGAACCTTCACCCTGTTCCTGTTGAGCTTTGTGCACTATCATAGTTGAAAGCAAAGGTGGTGACTCTACCAGAAACAAGACATTTTCCCCCTTGCCTCTTCATATTAGCAAAAACCTTCTTTTGTGTGAGATGGTGCAATATAAATTCTGTTGTGAGTTGCCATCCCTTCTAGTTGATTATTCAAAAAGACTTGTACAAATCTTGGATACATCAAGAATTTGACAGTACTATCCAAGTTCTTCACCATGCTTTCGAAAATATACTTGGAAAAGTTAAACTTTTAGTTTGTGGCTAAACAGATAACTGCAGAAGCCATAGTGCTACTAAATTCATTCCATGCAGTAGTCTTAGCACTTAGGCATTGCAAAATAGTATGGATGAGGAATTTCCATTAGGGAGAGAAGAATGCCTTATAGAAAGTAAGCTTCTGTGAAAGTTTTTCATACCCTATGAGTGTAAGCTGTTCAAAAATTATAGCATTTGGCAGACAATCAACACCATCAGCATCTTCCAGTTGAAGATCTCTTCTTACAGTTGCTTTAGTTATGATGATCTTCTTTCTATCCACTAGGGCTTGTAACTGCTGTTCCCCATTGACCGTTTTCACCTTGACAGTGGTCCAAAATTGTTCAAGAAATACACAAGTATATATAGTGGAGATTTAACAGTTTAAAGCAAAACTTTATAGAACTGGGCATTTAGAAAATCAACACTTGTTCAAACACCCTCACTTTCAGTAGGTATTAGAGGCCAAAAACCGCGACCTACGTGTAATGAGTATCAGCAAATGTCATGTGTCGTCATTTTTGTTGGGTTTTGATGATAAATGATGAAATTGAGTTAGGGTTTATGATTAGAGAATATATGAAAGATTGAAATTGATTAAATGATTGAATGGAGACCCATAAGTTCGAAGTATTTAATGAAACAACTCTCAACAACATTATCGTTCAACAACAGTTGTAAGTTTAGCTAGAGCAACATTAACTTTCAACAACAGTAGTAAGTCTATGCCTAGCAGCATTAACTTATAACAGCAGTAGTAAGTTTATGCCTAGCAGCATTAACTTCTAAGAGCAGTAGTAAGTTTATGCCTAGCAACATTAACTTCGCCCAGCAGTAGTAAGTTATGCCTGGCAGCATTAACTTTGAGTTACCAGTATTAACTCCAATTCCATTCCAAACAAGCTTTTATTCATCATGCAAATCGAACATTTGACTCACAAAAACTCTCTATCTGTTTTTTGCTTTCTCTCAATTCTTTGCCACAATTTCTCTATCTGTCGGTTTTTGATTTCTCTCAATTATTTTAGCTCACAATTCTCTCTGTCTGTTTTTTAATGTATTCATCTCTCTTTCTGTTTTTTTTTGAGTTCACAAATTCTCAGTCAATTTTTTTTTCTCACTAAATCACTCCGTCTGTTTTTTATTTCACAACGGCTCTCTTTCTGTTTTTATTCTCACCAACTTCATAATCAAGACTTTAAAGATTAAGCATGCCAATACTAGCAATCAAATATTGAAATCTACTTACATCAAATGCTTTTGTAAGCAAATCTGCAACATTCTTGTCAGTGTGAATCTTGATCATTTGTATTAGCTTCTTTTCATTGGAATCTCTGATAAAGTGATGTCTAATCTCAATGTGCTTTGTTTTTAAATGAAAAACAGGGTTCTTAACTATGCATATAGTACTCTCATTATCAATATAGATCTTTGTATGCATAAAGTTATACCCATAATTAAGCAATTAATTTTGAATCCAAAGCACTTGGCCACAGCAACTTGAAGCAGCTACATATTCAGACTCTGTTGTGGAATTAACAACCACAATCTGCTTCTTACACTGCCATGAAATCAATTTACACCCAAGAAATTGACAACCTCCTGTTGTGGACTTTCTATCCAAGCTTGCTCTAGCATAATCACTATCAGTGTATGCTACAAAATCAAAAGGTGAATCTTTTGGATACCAAAGGCCCAATTTAGGCTAACCTTTTTAAGTATCTAAAAATTCTTTTCACAGCATGAAGATGTGATACTTTTGGGTTGACTTGGTATCTTGCATATGCACACACTGCAAACATAATATCAGGTCTTGAAGAAGTAAGATACATCAATGAACCAATCATTGATCTATATAAATGAACATCCACTTCTTCACCATCTTCATCCTTGAGCAAAGGCTTTTGGGTTTCCATAGGTGTGCTTGCTGTCTTGACATCAGTAAAACTAATTTTCTTCAAAATCTCAATCACAATACTGTCCTCCTGAACTGATAAAAATTCCATCCTCCTTTAATTTCCTTGCAGTCCTAAAAAGAATGTGAGTTCACCCATAGAGCTCATTTGAAACTTCTTATGCATCGTCTTCTCAAACTCAGTGCATAATGTCTTTTTTGTAGAGCCAAAAATGATATCATCTACATATACTTAAACTAACAGAATATCACATTTGTCCTTTCTTATAAACAAAGTCTTGTCTATCTTTCCTCTCTGAAACCTATTATCCAATAAATAAGTTGACAAGGTTTCATACCAAGCTTTAGGAGCTTTATGTAGTCCATAAAGTGCCTTTTCTACTTTGTATACTCTGTTAGGGAAGTCTGGATCTTCAAATCCTGGTGGTTGACAAACATAAACTTCCTCTTCAATCTTACCATAAAGAAAAGCACTCTTCACATCCATCTGGTATACTACAAAGTCTATAAATGAAAGAAAAGCCTAATTGCTTCAATTCTGGCAACAGGGGCAAAGACTTCATCATAGTCAATCATTTCTTCTTGTGTATACCCTTGAGCAACCAATCTTGCTTTATTTTTAATTACAATTTCTCTTTCCATCCTATTTATTCATGAAAGACCCATGTTTAGTGCCAATTAGCCTTTTTTTTTCCATTTGGTAAATCCCTAAAGTTCAAACTTCTTGTAGCTTTGAATTGTAGAAGCTCACCTGCAAGCTTCTATCCAGCTTAGGATCCTTCAATGCATGAAATTACCTTTTTTGGTTCTATCTTGTGCTAGAATAGCAAGCAAACCAAGCAATTTTGAAATTCTATATGGTTTGTTTCTTTGCCGAACAAAACAAAAACAAATCATGTTCTTCCCCAAATTCTTTGTGTCATTCTTCTTGATTATGGTGCTGAATTCATGTGCTCCAATAATTAGTTACAACTGGATGGATCTTTGTGTATTCTTGTAGTTGGAATAGGACTGACAGGTATAAATGTATTCATTAACATGTCAGCCTCTGCACCAACATTTTATAATTCATCTGAATAAACAATATCTTCCAATTCAGGCATATTTGGATCATCTAGAAGTTCAATGCTGTTTTTTTTGCACACAACAACATTAACTACTACTGCTAGCAGCATTAACAGTTGAACTAACAGCATTAGCATATTATTATATGTTTCCACACTAAGCATTATTAATATTGTTAGTGTTGTTAACATTATCATCCTCTTTCTCTTGATCATTACTTGAATCACCACCTTCTTTACCTGGTTTTTTAGTAACCTTATTTTCATTATCTCTTGAAGGTTTGAATCCAGCATCAGGAGAACTCTTTGAACTTTGAGAGTTTGGCAGATCAAGCATGTACCACGAATGGTATATAATGTAAATCTTTTGCCAAGGTACTGTCTCTTCCTAGCTATAACCTGCATCATCATATGCTTTTGTACCTGTATTACCATTAGACTGATTTCCTTCCTGCAACAACTGGCATATAATAAATGACTTAGTTAGTGCATCAATAGCCATAAAGCCAATGTTTGGAGTCCTGCAATATTAGGTGTATTCTCACTAAATTAGACATGCAGGTTCTCTTCAACTATCCTAGTTCTACTGTTGTACTCTAAATGCTTTACTATTTGATTAAGTACCCAACAAAGAATCATTCATCAGCCTTACCATCAAACTTGCCTAAGTGATCTATGGTATTGAGAATTGTAACAGGACACCCAAATGGTCTCATAAATCCTAAAGCTAGTTTTCTACCAAGAAAAAGTTCATAAGGGGGTCTAGTTTAATTAAGGCTTAGTTACTAATACCCTATTTTGCACATAGCAAGCAGTATTAACTGCTTCAGCCCAAAAAGTAGTAGGTAGCTTAGAATCAGCTAGCATTGTCCTAGCATCCCGACTCACTTTAGTGTTCTAGTTTTTCCTTCAGCTGACTCTATTTTGTTGAGGAATACTAGTACTACTAAATTCACTCTTAAATATATAACATTTTCTCCATCACAAAACTGATTCACTCCTTATACATGAACTTATTTCCGTTGCCATGTCACAACCTAAATACCTTATCTTTTTGATCTATTAGATTTTCTACTCCAGTTATAAAGGACTTAAGAATGTCACTAGTCTCATCCTTAGTAGCTAGAAAGAAAACCCAACTAAACCTACTGTAATCATCTATGACAACTAGGCAATACATCTTTTTCATTAAGCTTTTTACAAATGTTAGACCAAACAAATCCATGTGCAACATATGTAAAGGTTGGCTGATTGAACTTACTATTTTGGACTTACAAGAAAAAAGCCACTCATGTTGCTATTTCCTTATTTGACAACAACACAGGTTTTGGTTCATTTTCAAAAAAATTGAAGGTAAACTCTTACAAGTAATTTCCTTAACCAGTTTATTCATAGTTTTGAAATATTTGATGTATCCAAGCCCTTCCGTATGCCAAAGTTTAGATTCATCAGATGTGGCTTTTGCAAAGAGACAAGTTAGACCTTCTTTAGGAACAATATTCTTTAAATCAACACTATACATATTGTTTCTTTCTAAGAACTTTAAGTAAAACATACTTTCATCAGTTTAACTCTTACAGTATAGGAGACGAAAAAAATACATTCAGTGTCATTAAAGAGAACACTATTCTTTTTGTCACACATTTGTGAGACACTAAAGAGGTTAAACTGTAACTCTCTTATAAAATACACATTCTTAAAATCTAAATTACCAGTTTTGATTGTACCTCTTCTGCCTAGTGATTATCACCTCCCTTTGGGTTACCCAAAGGCAACATATCCTCCACAATTTCTTCAAAATCATAAGAATGACCAATGTTCCATTCATTGTGCCTTGAGCATCCACCTGTCAATCACGGTCCATTGATCTTGTAATTCATTTGTGGATTTGGCCCTACACATGTGGTAAAAAATCATCTCTTTTGGGGACCCCAGCCATCCACAGACTTAGATATGCCTTACAGCATCAATATAATCAAATCTTTTAAATTTCATTGATGCACAATTGTTGTTTTATTAATATGGTCTAAAACTGTAGTCTTTGTATTTCCAAACCCAACAACTGCGAGCCTTTAACCACAAGCATTTACCTGTTTTCCCTTAACAGCATTAGTACTTCTATCTACTTGCTTTTGGCTTAGCAACATTACCTACTGTTTTTTGCCTAAAAAAAAAACAGTATAACATTCTTACCTAAAAACAGTATTAACCCCTCATATTAAAATTACTGTTTTTGAGTTGCAGTGTTATTGTAGTTAATGGGCCTTCTAAGTAATTGAATTGCTTTTATTAAAAACATTTGACTTTCGGTCTAGCAACTATTCACTGATGTTTTGTGGTTGGACAGTATTAAACCGATCTAAGGCAGTATAAGTGATAACTAATGGCCTGACTTCTATTTAATACTAGCTTTTATGTGAATACCATGTATTTCCCTTATAGGACGGGTGAGTCATTCTAGAAAAATTTGTGGTGATTCAACCCTGTAGAGATAGTTCCACACTCGGTTTTAAACCATCTTTTTATTTATTAAATTGTCTTGATGGTTATCTACATTATACTGCATGATCAAGAACTTCCCACACACATAACAAGCTTTTGTTAATCAACTCAAATTACTTCTTAAATCTTTGAGACATCATGTATTCCGAGTTTCTTTAAGTTTTCCTCTAGTGACTATAATGTTATCAGCCCCCTAACAAAATTTTTGATTACATTGTTTAACAGTTAGTTTTCCAGGAGTTTACTTGCTCTTTAGATTTAAACAAACTCATATTTTTAGCAAAACTAGACTTAACTATTTTCTTCTCTTTCTTAGCCTGAGGCACATATTCTTCCTCACTATCAGACACCCAATCCTCAATAATTGGAGCACCATTATTCTTCCTAACTGCCTTAGGCTTGTCTGCACTAGCCTTTGCTTCACTAGTCTCAACTACAGGCTTCTTAACTGTCGGCTTACTAACTATAGGTTCGTTCACAAACTCTTCTAGACTAGAGAATGACAAATCAGATTTTAGAGGCATAAAGTTTCTTGTATAGGGAGGTGGAACAGCATTATACCCTAAACCTGTTTTGCACTTATCAACTATCTGACAGTCTATTAGTTTGCTTAAGCTTTTAGATGAATTCTCAAGTTTTCTACTATTAGCTGAATTTTATCTTTTTGTTTTTGAGCCAGTTCCAACTTTCTCCTAAGCTCTGTAATGGCTACGTCTTTTAAATAAATCTTACGTTTTAAGAGCTTGATATCTACTACCAACCCCTCCACAATTAACCTATATACACTCGAAGACATTGCTACTACAACACAAACCCAGATTTCACGAACGAAAAAGCAATTATCTAAGATGTCCATAAGTCTTTTAACCAATGTATACCTTATGTTAATATAAGAATTTTAAACATATTCCAAACCAAGAATGAATGAACAAATTATGAATATCAGAAGATAACACCATAGATAGAACAAATAAAAAGAGAAAGCCAAAAGTTCGAAAGTTAGTATGTAACCTGTCTTTTGCTTTATCACACCAATAAAAATCACCAAAGACCATCACATGAGATCAACAGCATAGGAAGTAGTTGACCTCCACTCTGGGAGCAACAAACACCTATCTCTTGTGTTCTCCCTAATCCTGTTTTCTTGGTATTCCTTCTGAGCATGCACTCTCATGCAAAGGTGTCTCTTTTTGCATTGTAACACTCCACCTTGGACTTATCAATCCTAATGGTTTCAGTACCATTCACAGTAAGCTTTCTTCCAATGTTCTTCTTCCAAGAATCTCCATGCCCTCATTATAGCATAGCCATCTGCCACCTCAAGTCCATCTCTTCTAAATCATCATGATTAATATTGTATTAAGTCCCCATTGTCAAGTAGTGGACTGGTTTTGGTTGACTTACAAAGAAACGTGGCATAGATCACACATCACTCAAGTTATCAATTGTGTTGAGTTAACAACAGTAACTGTGAATGCTAGTAGTTGGAACACCATGAGCAGTAATAATATGCTCCATATTGTACTGTTTGGTCCTGTTTGAGGACACAAAGGACTACGATTTGTGTGTTTGTGCTTGAGCTTGATGTTCCGTTGACCTCTGGTTTCATAGATCTTCAGATTTTAATAAAGAAACATCCAAGCTAAATGTCTCTATCTCAGGCGTGATTCCCTACCACACATGGATGTGTGTTCTATTCTGTGTAAATGAACATCTAAGACTTCTGATTCATATCTTCTTTGAGATACCTTTCATCACCATGAATCTCCACTGGACTGATAAGCTTTGAAAGCCTATCAAAGGTTTGATCTAAATGGCCTCTGAGCTAGTTGGCAGTAAAATTTTCATACTGCTTAATTTGGCTGCTTTAGAAGAATTCTCTGAGTCATTTTGGTAGCAGCATTTCCTATCCTCCAAATCTCTTCTCAACAGCCTGCATCAATAATTTGGCATCTTTTATGGATTTAAACTTCAATTCATGTTCATTAAGGATGTCCATCAATAAAGTGCTTCTTGCCTTCAGCTCTAACCTCCTTTGTGCCTTTTCTTCAGCAGTTGAAGGAGCAATTATAGTCTCAACACCTTCAACAAGTTTTGTTATTGGAGGTGCATTACCATTCTCTATGACTTCCCATAGAGAATAATCAACCATCTGGATGTACTGTTCCATCCTCATCCTCCAAAGTTCATACTCACCTGGTTTGAGCATATGCACTTTTGATGCAACCACCATATGTACTGAGTCTGATTCCCATGTTCTTCTTATCAAAGTTACATCAAACAACAACTCTGATACCACTTGTTGATTCTACTTGAATGGATCTTGAATTCTTTAGCTTGTGTAAGGTTTAGTTATGCAAGATAAATCCTACACAACTATGATAGAAACTTTGATTGATAGTACTAAATATTATGCGAAATCTGAATCTTTAATATAGAAGAATTCTTCAATGAACAGTAATTCTAATGAACACACAGATTACCAAACAAAAGCTTTAATATAATGAATACGAATAATCTAACTATATTATGGTTATATACCTTGAAGCTATGATAATACTTACATTTTGGGAAACATTTGTTATGGACTAGAATCTTTGTAATATGTACTTTGAACAAGTGAAGCTTCGGGCTTTTGTAATTAATACTTTGTTAAATCCAATGTATCGGTTTTAAACGAATTTTTGGACGTTCTTATATATATCTTGTGTTATTGATCTATGAAGTATCACTCCAACCCATATTCCGGTGCGACCCAATTTGGGGGTGTTACAGTTGTAATCTTTCAGCAGTTGTAACTTTTATACCAGTAGAATTAACTTTCAACACCAACAGTAGTAACTTTTGTACCAGCAGCATTAACTACTTAGAAAGTTTTCTTCAATCTTCACCAGCAGTACTAAGTTACACTAGCAGTACTAACTTTACTAGCAGTAGTAACTAGTAGTAGTAATATACACTAGCAGTAGTAACTTACACTAGCAGTAGTAACTAGCAGTACTAACTACTTAGCATATTTTTCATTAAGATTACTAATAACACTAATTTATGCTTAGCAGCAGTAATACAAACCTTAGCAACAGTAACTTCAAGAACGCTTTTAATCCCAACAATTCTCCCCTAAACTTGATATTTATCTTCAAAATCATCAAGTTTCTTTATTAAAAGCTTCATCAATCACTAGGAGGATGCTTCTAAACACTTCATTGAGGTACATAGCATTCCTTAAGCTGTTTCTTGATCAATCTAAGAAGCTCAAATGCAATTTTACACTCATAATCAACCTGGAGCTACACATCATTAAACATCTAATGTAGTGTGTGCTTTGTAAGTGGATACATCTTCTCAACCAACAAATAATAAAGTATGTTCTGCATTGTCACACAATGAACTCTACAAGAATCATAAAGCTTCCAATTCAGCACTTTAACTAACCCTTGTTGATTCTTCCATACACTATCTTCAAGATGATGTTCAAACATGGTCTTCAAATTAAGATGTAAGAAAATATACATGTAATTTACTAGCTTTGTCTTCTTAAATCTTGCTTTGACTATACTCCAAAGAACTTCCAAATCTTCTCTGTTAAAGTTTTTAAGCATCTTTCCAAAAGTTAAATACATCAGAGAATTACCATATGCTCTGATAATTTGGAAATAGCTTTTCTTCCCTTCTTTGTAGATCTTGTAGTCAACAATGATTGGAGATTTGGTAGATAAAGGTGTAGCTTTAATAGTTACATCATCTCCATCATTTGAAATGATTTCCATACATTGCTTAAGTTCTTTAGTTTTTTATCATCATCCACCTTTTGCTTCTTTGATGGCTCTTGTTCTAGCTCATCACCTGCTCTTTTAGAACTACTTTCTTCTCTTGTCTTGCTGCCGTCTTCTCTTACTTCACTACCTCCTACCAATTCTGTATTCATATCAACAAATGTGTTTACGCTTTTCATTGCTTTATCAAATAACTTTTGAACATTAGCAAAGGACTTAGTCTTCAAGTATTAGGGCTTCCATCCTGCCATGTTTTTTAGATAGGTACACATTATACTCATTTTTTGAGCTTTTGTGGGTGGTCTATTTCTCCTTTCTTCTGCTCTCTTAGCTGCAAAGTACTTCCTCCTTTTCTCCAAGAGTTGTTGAAACAGTTTAGACTTTTCTTTAATTTTCAACTCTTCTTGTTCCTCTGCTTGCAGCCTTTGAGCTAATTCATAGTCAGTCTCTACCTTATCCTGAATATCATTCTATTGTACAATTAAGGTAGCATTGGCTTCTTCTTTTTCTCTTGCAATCCTCTTTTCCTTATCAAATTAAGCTTGTAGCCTTATAGCTTCTTGTTCATCAAAGAGGACTTGATCTTTCTTTTTCATCTTCAAAGGTTCTTCAACCATGATTCCTTTACCCTTGTCCTTTAAAGGAATTGTTGTTGTTGTTGTTGTTGTTGTTGTTTCACTTGGCTCTTGCATAACAACCCCTTTTGTCTTGGGTCTTGTACTCTTTAACTCTGCTAGTGTTTGAGCCAAAGTAGGTTCAACAGTAGTTATTGTAGCAGCAGTTGGAGTGACAGTACTAACTTTAACATTAGCAGTAGTAACTACTTCACCAGCAGTAGTAACTAGATCAGCAGTACTAACTTCCTTCATAGCCATATCCTGTCCTACAAACACTTCTTCATCATTAAAAACACTTGTATCAAACATATCTTCATCATGAACATTCTCCAAGGTGATGTCTTCATCAACATCAATATCATGAATTTTTATCCCCTGTTTGGATGCATCCTCCTGATCACCCAAACTAGCATTATCATTTGAGGAATCAATTCTAGCAGATAGACT